>JAJEJO010004445.1:0-99574 GCA_020662805.1 Glaucomys volans
ACTAATACAATGTATTCATGTGATTTTTAGGGACTGTTTCTTCCACCACAAGGCCAGCTTCTTGAGAAAAGGGTCATACCTTTGTCGCCTTTATTTACCCAGAATCTACGTGTCTGGCACAAAGTCAAGGCTCAGCAAACAAAGAACAAAAGACTGCTCTTACTCTGGTTCTGTGGAGGCTTTAAGATTTCAAACCAACTCCTACCTGCCCCATTCCCCAGCCCAGGCCCTAGCTGTGTTCTCATTTTGCTTGTTTTCTATTGTGCCATGTGTCACTTTGCAGGTTTTATTGCAGTTGCACTTGCAGGTTGTTCCTTTACTGTGGCCCATTTCCCTCCTCTCTCTGGGCCTGTGTGCAGGAAGAGTCAAGACGGGAGGCATGCCTCACATGTATCTGGCTTCACCAACAGGCCTTTGGCAGGCTATCCCTGAAATGGCCTTTTCCTACTTCTCTTGAATTCTGTTTTCCTTTCCTCTCCTCTCCATATGCCCCACCCATATTTCCTCTCAAGCTTCTGCTCTTTTCAGAACAGTTTGAATGGGTAATACATAGTTTTCTTCTCTCCTTTTCATTCCCATGTATTAAGTACATAGTCCTCGTTTTTCTATAGCCCTCTATAGCCCTTCTTTACCGGCTTCTCCGAAGATTCCATGGATTTCCAGGATAGGCAGTGAAGTAAATTAAGGCACTCTCAGGTTCCCTCAAGGAAACCCTCTGCTTATTTTATCCAGAACTGAATAAAATAAGCAGAGACCAGGCTGCCAGGCTGAGACCAGAGCTGATTCTAGGTCCCTATACTGTGCCTATTTTTGTTGTTTCCTTCTCAGCCATTCTCAGGCCCAAACTTCTCTGATTCAGAATTAAGTTTGACTTCTGCCTCTCTGGCTCTCTGTGTGTCTCAAGTTCAGTCCAGTCTCTCCAGGAACCAGACTCTGGTAAGCAGGGTTGGTGATGGTCTAAAGCAGAGTTCTCAGTCCAGACCTCCTCCAATGCAGTTGCTAGGTTCTCTATGTTTGACTTAGGTGGCTGACCCAATTTCTGTGCCAGTCTTTTGTGGTCAGGTCTGGTAGCAGAGCCAAGAGACACAATGTGGTAACTCATCTAGAAAGGACTGCCTCTGACTGCTCAATCCTGGAGCTGAGGATGCTGGACACATGGACTCATTTCTAGTACAAATGCTTTCACCAAATTTACTTATAGGGGTTAATCTTTTCTCTCTGTCTTCCTTTCCTACTACATGAAGTTGATAAAACACATAGTTCATTCAATTTCCCTCTCCCCAATCCTAACCTAAGTGTGAAATTCATATTTTGAAGGAATCCTTAGGTCTCAGACATCTGATCTGTTGGGGGCTGTAGCATCAGAGGGTGAAGGTCAGGACAATGGCTCAAGTCCTAAAGATGAATTATGACTTCTCTTACTCTGTAGATAACAGTCCTGGGTCTTGCATGCTTCAAAGTATCAGAAATAAGCAAGGTTTGGACTAGGTTCTGAGGTCTGTATTCTCCTGCAGATTATGGTCATTCTTGTATGAAAATAACCCTTTCCTCCCTTCTTTTTATGCCAGCAGCTTAAGCCTATGACCTGAATACCTGTCCTCCCCCCCTTTTCTTTCTTTCTTCCTTCCTTCCTTCCTTTCTTTCTTCTTCTCCTTTTTTTGTTTTGTTTTTGATTTTTCTTCTTTTGTTCCTGGGGATTAAATCCAGGGGTTCCTAACCACTGAGATACATTCCCAGCCCCTTTAATTTTTTATTTTGAAATGGGGTTTTGCTAATTTGCCTAAGGCCTTGCTAAGTTGCTGGGGCTGGCTTTGAACTTGCACTCCTCCTGTCTCAGCCTCCCAAGTCACTGGGATTACAGGTGTGCACTCCTGCTCCTGGCTTACCCCTTTTTCTTAAAAGCATTTGCAAAGGCTACTCTAGGGAGCTGAGGGGTGGCAGGGAAGCTATCAACAAAAGGGTTCTCCTCATGCCACCTGGGAGTGGAAGGAGAGGGAGATGAGTAGTAGATCCACATCTGGGCTGAGAGGTCTTAGTCATGTGCTTAGAAGGAACAGTTTCACATTTCTGATTTTTGGGGATGTGTTACTCTTGGGGATTAAAACTCAGAAGAATGTTTACAAGTTAAGGGTGTGATGTCATTACATTTCTTAGAGAAAACAATTTAATGAATGGTAATAAATTATACAATGCTATTAACTAATTAAAGAATTTTTTAAAAATGGCATTACCTTTTAAAATAAAAATATCTTAAATTAGAGTTTCAAACTTTTAAGAGTGCTTAGATTTAATTTTTAATAAATAGTTTCTTTAATCTTTCTGGAATCTAATGTGCAGGATGAAAGGGAAGATACAGCTTTTTCTAGACGGACAGTTAGAAGTTTCAAAATTATTGAATAGTTCTTCATTTGTCCAATTGATTTAAAGTCAATTTTATCATGTAGACTAAAAAAAAATTCTCATGTAATCATGATTGCTTCTGTGTTGCGTCTCACTGAGCTATTAATATTTGTCTATTTTTTTATTTTTTGTCATTACCACACTCCTTTGGTCACTGTGACTTTATAAGACATTTTGCTATCTGGTAGCACAAGGCTCCTACTAGAGCCTCTTGTTTTGTTTTGTTTTTCTTCAGTTTCTTGGCTGTTCTCATGTGTTTAGTCTTCCAAATGAATTTTAGAATCAACTCATCAAGCTCTAAAAGCACCCCACTGGGACTGGGACTGAAATTGCATTGAATTGACATCATTGCAATATTGAATCTTCCCATCATGAACATTTGTTTAGGTCATTTTTAATGTCCTTTGAGTTCTCTTGTTTCTTCATAAAGCTCTGGCATATCTCAAAATGCTTTATATCTATCTATCTATAGATAGATATATAATGTACATGTATTTTGGGGTGCTGTTACAGTAAACAGGGCTTTCATTTTCCTTTTGACTAATTTTAAAAAGGGTATAAAAGGGTTTTGTTTCAGTCAAGGTTCTTATGGTAACAACTTACAGAAGTACACTCAAGCTAACTTAGGCTGGAGGAAAAAAGAATTCTTTGGAAGGCAGCCAAGGCTCTGCCTGTAGCCAAGGGCAGAAGGGGGAGTGGGCCTCACAGGGGGATGGGAACAAGAACTACTTCATCTCCCATTGCTTCTTTCAGTAAATCTGTTTTTCTTTCCCTCTGTAATTCAGCTTTCTTTGCTTCTGTTTCACTTTCACATGTCTGGAAGCAAAGGGATGTAGAATAAACCTGGCTACAGTTGCTACCCTTATGAATAGAGCAATTCTCAGAAAATAACTGTAGACTGGGGAGGCCAGATGAAAAACAGTTCCTGCAACATTAGGAACTTCAAATCTGTTTTTTCCCTGAGAGGTTGAGTTGGCAGTTATAGTGAGGGAGACCCTGTCCTCCCAGTTCCAGGTGACTGATAAACATCATCAAATCATGGGATTAACAATTCAACAAAGATTTATTTAGACTCTATTCTGAGTTTATATTTGTGTACTGCTTTGCTGTTCATGATATCCTTACCTCATTTAACCATCTTTTAGGCTTTTAGATCACACATAATATGCTGTGAACACTAAATTGATGTGGTTTAGGCACATACATTGCCATTTCAGATATCTGTCTTTGGAAAATATGATCATTTGAATTTGGCAATTAAGAAAAAAGATAACTATGAGCCTATTCCTATTCTCTACTGTCTTCCAGTTCATTTTTATTTTTCTGTGCAAAAAAGGGGCACGTTATAAAAGAAACCCTTCGAGAAAACCAGAAATTGTTGACATTTTTCTTAATCTAGTTCAGCAGCTGACGTTAGCATTTGACCAGAAGCCCAGTAAAAGCTACAATGGGAACTTGCAACCAAGAAACTTTTGCAGCCTTGGCGCTATCCCTTACTAATTGAATGACCTTAGCAGCTAACCTGGCCTCCACGAACCTGCTTTCTCATTTTCAAACCTGTGATAACAATTTTCGGTTCAGGTGTGATGAGACCAAACAGTAAAAACAAAGGGCTAGGTTCACGTGGAGCATTACCAGTGGTTAATTTGAGAGCCTGTGATATTCCTTAAGGAAAAAAAAAAAAAAAGTTTAAAGACTAAGGAAAAGGAGACAGAGACCCCAGAGGTGGCACCTCCGCCAGCCTCAGTTCTTTCACAGCTACCGAAAAACTCGCGTGGCGGACACCCTTTCCTTTAATTGGAAAACAAGTGTTTGCTTTGAATAAGTTTTTTCCTGATTAACAGAAAATTCCATTTCTCCGAACTGCCTCCCCTCCCAGTCTCCAAAAGAGTCAAGTTTTCCTTAGTGGCCCGGAAGGATGACCTCGAGCCAAGCGGAGCTGGGCGGGAGGGTGACGAGAAGTCCCCTACTCTGCGCCAACCCGCGTCTCGGGACGAAGCCCCCACTACCCGGCCCCATCCGACACGTTTGCGGGCTTTAGGGCGTGGCTTCCGGTCGTCCTCCGCTCGCCTCTCTTCCGGGGCGGGACTTCCCGTCCATCACATCTAGGCGCCGGGCTGCAGGAGTGGTAGGAGGTCGGGACTCAGGGCTCGGTCTAAATGGGCCAGGCTTTATGTTCCTCGAAAGGGCGCCCTGGAGGACGCTCTTTCTCGCTCCTCTTTCTTGCTTTTCTGTCCACAAGACGCCTTGGTTTGCGTTGACACCCTGGGCTTTTGGCACCAGCGCCCACCTGAGGCTCTTCCGCTTCCTCTTTTCCCAGGCTCCGCCTCCGGCGTCCCGTGACCATGACGACCGCTTCTCGGGACTCGGTGGTGTGGAAGCTCGCGGGGCTGCTGCGGGAGTCGGGTGAGTGGACTTCCGGTTGAACTGGGCCTCAGGCGAGGTGGGGTTCTCACTACCTTCCGGAGACGCGCTCTCAATCACGGAGTTACGACCAGCAGTTAATTGGTGTCAGAGTTCATTCATGTCTTTAGTCCTCCCGGGTTGTTAGCTGTTTGCAATGCCCTTTGTCTTTGACAGTTTAAATTCTAGCCATCCATAGAGGCCAGACTCCAGTGTCACTTCCTTCATGCATCCTCATATCTCAGAGGGAAATGATCCTTCCTTGACTGTAATCCTCTGCAGACCAGGGACAGATCGTAATCGTTGTATAGCAAGGCATCAAGTGTGGTACATTTTTACTATAAAGTTAAAAGCACGAGATTTGGAGTCAAATCCACTTAGGATTAAGTCTCAACCGTCTTTCAAACTTGGTCAAATTGTTTGAAATTTTCTGAGCCTCAGTTTTCCTCACCAGAAGTCTGACATAATCACTGTCTTAACTGGAATGTTGTTGGGAATTAATTTTAATTCACGTAAAGCATTTAGTAGGGTGTATGTACATATAGTGACTGTACAAAATTGGAAGCTCTTATAGTTGCTTGGACACAATGGAACTTCAGTAGTTGTTTAATACAAGGTTGGCATTAGTTGCAATAGAAAAAGCCTTGGGTTTGAGACCAGGAAGAAACGGTAACTCCTACCAGTCATATGATTGCAATCAGGATTCTTAACTTTGTGACCCTTTGTTTTCTCTTAAGAGGGAGTTAATAGTGCTTCACTTTAGGAGATTCTGATGAGATTTAAATGAGATAACACAGTGGCTTGGCACATATTACCCAGTTAACATTAGCTGTCCTCTCTCACACTCAGCACTCCCATTGATGGCATCTGTGGAATCTCTCTTTATAGCAGTGGTATTTTCTGGTTTGTATTAATAACTGTGCACATGTCTTATCTCCTCTTCTAGACTGGGAGGCTCTTTGAGGGTGGAAAGAGGCCTTGAACCATGTCTGCATCTATCCTTAGTATCTGATACATAGAAAATCCTTCAAGTTCTAGGATTTGTTTATTTATTCAGCAAAAATGTGACGTGGCTCTAGGGGTTAGAAATGATGGGAGATACCTCGCAAGCACAGACCCTGGGTTCAATCCCCAACACCGCGCAAAAAAAAAAAAAAAAAAGGAAGGGAGATGTGAGTGTGTCACTATGAACTAGTAGTGGGAGGCAGATCTTTTTGGGGATGGAATAGTTTTGTATCTTGATTGTGGTGGTTGTTGGGTGAATCTACACAGTGTAGAGCTGTGTATTGCACAGCATATTGTAGCAATAGCAATTTTTTAAAAAGTTTTAAATAACTTTTATTACAATACATTGTTATATTTGTTTTATTTTATAATTAATTACTGTTGTTAGTCTTTTATGGTGCTTGATTTGTAAATGAAACTTTATCATAGTTATATATTTATAGGAAAGAACCATAGCACATATGTAAAGAGTTTTGGACTATCCATGATTTCAGTCATCCACGGAGGGTCTTAGGAAGTATTCCTTATGGATAAGGGAGACTGCTGTAATATAGTCTCTCCTTGTATTTGAAGAACTGCTTCCTGATTAAAATTCAGAAAATCTTTTAGTGGGAAACAGTTTTCCTTTGATGATAATAATCAATCAGTTGGACTAAGACTGACCCCCATGATTCTGTACCAAGCAATATCAATTTTTGATATTGACATTATATTATAGATATATAAAATGTAAACATTGGGTGAAGGGTATAGAATTTCTGTAAAATCCTTTGATTCTATCCTTATGTTTTAGAAAAAAGGTTTTTTTTTTAAAAAAAAATTTTCTATGTGTAGCTTTATAACTGCACTTTAAAAAATATTTTTAGTTGTAGGTGGACAAAATACCTTTATTTATTTTTCTGTGGTGCTGATGATCGAATCCAGTACCTCATACATGGCAGGCAAACTCTCTATCATTGAACTACAACCCCAGCCCCATAACTGCCCTTTTTTAGATGCAGTGACAAGTGCCAGGGTGACCAAAAGATGTGCTCAAGGATGACAGTCTCATTAGAGAGCAGTTTTAACGTAGAGCAGTAACAATACCATAGCACTATAATTGTTAGGTTATTCCCTGACATGCATTTTAGTATTGTTTGAAAGTTTCTATAAATGTACATATTACTTTTGTGATCAGAAAAAGAGGTCAAGATAAAACATCTGGATGAGTTTTATGTAACATTGAGTAATTGCAGCATGGAGAGTTCAGCAGTATTACTTATTAAGAAGACTTCAGAAGGGAAAAACCCTTTTAATATACCCTCCTTTCCATCTGCCTCTCTTCCTGCAGGCGATGTGGTCCTGTCTGGCTGTAGCACACTGAGCCTGCTGACTGCCACACTGCAGCAGCTGAACCGTGTATTTGAGCTGTACCTGGGGCCATGGGGGCCTGGTCAGACAGGCTTTGTGGCTCTGCCCTCCCACCCTGCCGACTCCCCCATCATCCTCCAGCTTCAGTTCCTCTTCGATGTGCTGCAGAAAACGCTTTCACTCAAGGTTCTGTGGGTGGCGACAGGGCCGGATGTGCAAGGAGCTTGGGGAATGATAGAGACTGGGGGTGGGATGGTGGTGCATGAAGTCTGCAGGACTGAAATCCAGGTGATGCCAGAGGTGTGGGTAGTTGTGCTGAGAGGGGGATGCTGAACAAAGGGATGCTGTGCCTCAGTAACCTGTAATGTTTTTCTTGTAGCTGGTCCATATCCCTGGTCCTGGCCTCCCGGGGCCCATCAAGATCTTTCCCTTCAAGTCCCTTCGGCAGCTGGAGGTATGGGGGTGTTGGGGGATGTTGTTGCACCAAGCCCAATGTGAGGTGTTCACCTGGGGGTAGGGGTAGAGAGTTGGCCTCTTGGAGGAGAGGGCAAACCTGCGTGTACCACTGCTCTGCAGTAATGTGGTGTCCACTCTCCTCCGTTTCACATTTCCCTGAACCCCAGCTGGGCTTTGTCGTCATCTCCCTTTCCCCCATCCTGGGAAATAGGGATGAGGTGTTTGTCTTCTGAGCAGTTCTGCCTCTGCCCTCCTTTTCTTCCTGCCCTAGCTCCGAGGTGTCCCCCTTCACTGCCTGCATGGTCTTCGTGGCATCTACTCGCAGCTGGAGACCCTGATTTGCAGCAGGAGCCTCCAGGCACTAGAGGTGAGGAGGGTGAGGGAAGGCCCCTGATGCTCTGTCCTGGGGGGACACAGAAGATCCAAGGTCTGGGGGCTGACGGGGTAGCATGCTCAAGGACCGGAGTTACATCCCTGGCACTGCAAAAAAGCAAACAAGCAAACAAACAAAAATTCAGAAAAACAAAACCAAGCTCAGGTGTTCTCCCTTGCTCCCTCCTGGGATCCTGTGACCGCCTCCCCTGTGACTCCACTGCACTCTGTATCTGTTCATATATTCACAGTCACACTTGCCACACTGTATTAAATTCTAGTGTGTGCCTTTCTATTCTCTCCATAGTACAGTCCTTGGGGACAGGGACCTGAGTTTTCTTTGAGTCTCCATCTCCAAATGAGTCTGAAAGAATGAGCGAATGAATGAATGATAGAGCATGGTGTGGGCGGGAGGGTGAGTGTGGATTAATGAGGTGCTTTGCTTGTCCCCTGCCCAGGAGCTACTCTCAGCCTGTGGCGGTGACCTCTGCTCTGCCCTCCCCTGGCTGGCTTTGCTTTCTGCCGACTTCAGCTACAATGCACTGACTGCCCTGGACAGTTCCCTGGTGAGTTCCTCAGAGGGAAGGTGGCTTTGGACAAGGGCACCTTTAGGTAGGAGGGCTTGTTGGCCAATGAAGTGACCTTGTATGAAGACCTAATCTCTGCATCCTCTTTCCATCCCCCTCAGCATCTCTTGTCAGCTCTGCGCTTCTTGAATTTGAGCCACAATCGAGTCCAGGACTGCAAGGGCTTCCTGATGGTATGTGTGAGCAGCCCAGTGGCTGGCTCGTTTGGGCCTTGAATTGCTCTGTTATCACCATACTTCTGGACCTACTTGTTCTCTCCTTGCTCTTGCCTTTTGGGTGGAGCCACATCCTCCTGGTAGTGTTTGGGGTTGGGCCCTTTCATAAAACAAAGCAGAGCTCAAATCACAGTTTCTAGTACCTGTATGGCTTGGATTGAATGAGTTTAACTGGTTGGTTTGTTCACCTATAGAGAGAAATTGTAGGAGTACCTGCTTGTGTATGGATGGTTGTGAAGAGTGCCCACTGTTACCTAGTATAAGGCCAGCTCCTGCAGCAGTAGCTTTTGTGATGATGATGGAACCCTTCTGTATCTTTCCATCCCTGTGAAGGATAAACTAAACTGGGTATTAAAAGTGGTAAGGAGTGGCTGGGGTTGTGGCTCAGTGGTAGAACATTCGCCTAGCATGCATGAGGCCCTGGGTTCAATCCTCAGCACCACATAAAAATAAAGTAAAGATACTGTGTCTACCTACAACTAAAAAAACAAAGTATTTAAAAAAAAAGTGGTAAGGACAGACTTTAACCAGTCATACTGTAAACCATTGCAATAGGGAACAGGGTTCAGTGTGGACTGAATTCTACTTTGATTCATGTAGAGATGCCTGGATGTTTTAAAGAGTAGGGAAGGAAAGAGAGGGGCTTACCATCGGGGAAGTGCAAATTTACAAAAGGCAGGAAGAAGGGGGTGTTGTCTGCATCAAACCCATTTGGATTTGCTAATTAACTGGCACTTACCAAAGTTAGGCCCTGCCCTCCACAGAGGCTGGGAGATGGGCCCTCTTCAAGGGAGAGCTGGAACAGCAGTACATTTTGTCTTGAGTTTTCCCAGGCAGGAATTTCAGGGAGTTGGAGTCACCATCCTTGGGTGCAATCTGGAGCTATTTGGAACTATGCTAGTGTTTGTCCAGGTCCTTTGATGTAGGGGTGAGGGTGAAATCTTTTGTGCTGAGAATTTGCAGCTTTCATAGGTGGAATGGGAAGGCCTTGCCAAGAAGACCCAGAGGACCCTGACTAGAGTTTGGTCAAGGTGAGAACCTTTGTCTTCCCTCTCCCCCTGAAGGATTTGTCTGAGCTCTACCATCTGGACATCTCCTATAATCGTTTGCACTTGGTACCAAGAATGGGACCTTCAGGGGCTGCACTGGGGATCTTGATACTGCGAGGCAATGAACTTCAGAGCCTACAAGGTGAGTGGGAAGTGTGGTGGGGTACATGTGGAAGGGAATGGGGGAAGTTTGAGGCTTGAGGTAGCCCAGGGACCACCTGCTTCTCAATAGGTAGAGCTGGGGCACTCTGATGCATTCTTTCATCTGTACACTCCCCCAGCACACACCGCCATACCCACTCACACCCATGCACTCACCCCAACACTGTTCCTCCCTTCTCAACTCCACCCTAGGCCTGGAGCAACTGAGAAACCTGCGGCACCTGGATGTGGCATACAACCTGCTAGAAGGACACAGGGAGCTGTCACCACTGTGGCTGTTGGCTGAGCTCCGTAAGGTGAGACCTGGATGCTTCAAGGGTTCGGGGGCCACCCTTGTGCCTGATCCTCCTATGGAGGTCAGTGCTTTCTTCCCACAGGAAGAGACCCAGGCGTGCCTCATTCTCTTCTCCTGCCCCTCAGCTCTACCTGGAGGGGAACCCTTTGTGGTTCCACCCTGCCCATCGTGTGGCCACCATCCAGTACTTGTCACCCCGGGTTAGGGATGCTGCTCACAACGTGAGTGATTGTCTTGGGTCCACTGTGCTTCCCCTTTCCTGCCATATCTTACCCCACCTCTGTGCCCTTTTGCCATCCTGGGTGAGGGGCCCAAGACCTGGGTCCCTGATATGTTGTTAATACCTGAACTCCTTGGGGATGGCTCTTCTGCAAGCCCTCCTCCTCTTTTGACTTTGTGCAGTTCCTTCTTGATGGCGAGGTCTTGTCACCGAAAGATTTTCAGGTCAGTGAGGTGGGGATGGTGAGACAGGATGCAAGGCTGAAGGCGTGAAGGGAGGGTGCTGGCTGGGGTGACAGGAGTGGCTGTGACTTCCTCCTTCCAGTGGCTGGAAAGTAGGGCCTGTTATTTGGCTAGGTTGTGTGAGGCAGAGGTACTCTCCTGATTCTGACCTCTTTTTCTTCCTGTTGTCACTTACCAGAGCGCTGCATCTTCAGGGCCTGGCCCCATGGTCCCACCTCCACCCTGGCCAGTGGGGAGTACTACTGAAACCTCAGGTGGTCCTGAGCTGAGTGATAGCCTTTCTTCAGGGGGCATCATGGCGCAGGCCCCGCTGCGTAAGGTTAAGGTAGGTGGCATCCTTGGCTGCTGCTTTGTTCCTGGGGTTGGATCTTTTTGTGGGGACTCTGAGTTCTTGATAGACTGACAGTAGTAGGACCTTGTTCTTACTAGTAGTTGTGTGGTTTTGGTAGGGTGGGGGGTGGCCATGGATGGCAGGGATGGAGGCTTGGCTTATGTAGAACTCTGTCCCTTTGCCCGACCCAGAACCGAGTCCGTGTGAGGCGGGCAAGCATCTCAGAGCCCAGTGATACAGACCCAGAGCCCCGAACTCTGGATCCCTCTCCTGCTGGTAAGTCAGCTTTACTCACTCTCTACCTCCTGCCCCATTCCAGCTCTCTCCAATCTTGATGTTACTCTGAAGGTCTGGTAGGAGACATTTGATTTTCTGCTGGTATGAAGCACTGCACAGGGTTTTTTTAGTCTGCCTTCCACCCTTTGAGGAAAGGAGAAGGGATTACTTCTGGGCAGCATTTTCCAAAGCTTTTTCAAAAAGCATTAACTTTGGGGGGCATCAAAAGGTCATAATAAAAGGATCTTGTGGCCAGATAAGTTTTGGAAGTGCTAGGTTAAACAAAAAACAGGTTTCTTTTCTGTGGGCCATCTCAGTGCCTTACATATGCTACTGTGTTTTGTGACTCTTGAGACATAGCAGACAATGTGCAGTTGCTTATTGTGTGACCACAGCGTTCCATAGGACATGCTTGGGGACATGCCTCTGGGAGGAAGCCTATAATCCCCCCACTGCTTTACATCGAGAAGTAACTATCGAAAGAAGCTGGGGTCTTTGGAGTAGGGGCCTGCTCAGCTCTGCATCTTCCCTGCTCTCCCCAGGGTGGTTTGTTCAACAGCATCGGGAACTTGAGCTCCTGAACAGTTTTCGGGAGCGCTTTGGCTGTGACTGGCTGCAGTATAGAAACCACCTGGAGACTTCTGGGAGTCCCCATCTGGCCACCTCCAAGACTCCTGACCTTAGCACCCCTCCACTGGATGCTCTGGGTCCGAAGATTCTACCTGGCCCTCTGGCCCCAGAAAAGGAAGCCAGAGGTCCTGAGGAGTCACCACAGAAAATGTCTGAAGAGGGTAGGGTGGAGCTGAAGCCCCAGGAGGAAGAGAGGGAAGAACAGGAAAAAGAAGAGGGAGCAAAGGAGGGACAGGAGGAAGAAGAGGAGCAGGAATGGAAGGAAGTGGAAGGTGAGCACCCTATGACTGGGGGAAGCCAGGGCCAAGCAGTGTTGGAATGTCCAGGAGATTCCAGAAAGACCAGGTTGATGAAGGGCCATTCATGGGAGGCAGAGACTCTGGGTTCATTTCCCTCCTCCAGGGCTTTTCTCCTGGTGTCTCTGCAGCGGAGCTCTGTCGCCCCATGTTGGTGTGCCCCTTGCAAGGGCCTGAAGGTGTGCGTGGCAGGGAATGCTTTCTCCGGGTCACTTCCACCCACTTGTTTGAGGTGGAACTCCAAGCAGCTCGAACCCTGGAGCAGCTGGAGCTGCAGAGTCTGGCTGTGGCTGAGCTAGAGCCTGAGACGAGAACCCAGAGAGAACCGGTGCCTGAGGTGAGTGGTGGGGTCGGGTAGGGTTCTGGAAGATGTGCTGAGCTTTCTCAGGAGTCAGCTGACAACATGGTGGAGTTTTGTGCTAGCACCAGACTGGGTGTTTCCCACCATCTCTCATGGGCATTTGGAGCCTAGGAGAAGTACTTCAGCGGGGCAGGGCACAATGGCAAGTGGCATAGGAGGCTGGGCTGAGGAGGGGATCTGTGCCAAGGCTTGGGTGTCAGCTCTAGCATTTAAATGGAGTCTGCAGTTACTGCTCTCCTCCATATCATGCAACCATAATTCCCCTACCCACTACTGTTTTCTTCTGTGTTCCCCTTCCCATGCAGGGCTCAGGTCTGCTCCCTAGGGCCCCCATACTTGTGCTGCGCTTCTCCTACATTTGCCCTGATCGGCAGTTGCGTCGCTATGTGGTTCTGGAATCTGATGCCCATGCAGCCATCCAGGTGATGGGGCCCAGGAGGCTGGGAGGGAGGTGGGCAGAGCCGGAGGCAGCAGCTCCAGGCTTCTGTTCTGGGGTCCCCCTGCTCATAGCTGCCTTCCGCCTGCCTGCTTTCAGGAGCTACTTGCTGTGCTAACCCCTTTCACCACTGTGGCACAGCGGCAGCTTAGGGAGGCCAGGGATGCACTGGGGACCAGATTCCAGTGTCTGCGTTGTGGCTGTGAGTTCAAGCCAGAGGAGCCCAGGTTGGGACTGGACGGTGAGGAAGGCTGGAGGCCTTTGTTCCAAAAGACAGGTACCAACCTTGGCCTTGCCCTACCTGCCCATACAGCCTCCCCACTCAGGGAATGCAGTTCTGAGTGGGGGAGTGTGGAGGAGGAGCCCCAGGGGGGCAGGGCACAATGGCAAGTGGCATAGGAGGCTGGGCTGAGGAGGGGATCTGTGCCAAGGCTTGGGTGTCAGCTCTAGCATTTAAATGGAGCCCATACAGCCTCCCCACTCAGGGAATGCAGTTCTGAGTGGAGGAGTGTGGAGGAGGAGCCCCAGGGAGGAAGGCCTAGAGGAGTCAGGACCAACCATCCCGTCAGGAGGAAAAGTAAAACTGCCTACCTGCTACATTTATAAAACAGAAATCTGAAAAAGATGAAACTATACCAGTCACGAAATGCAATCCCTAACCATGCTTTAACATACTCATAACTTGAATGCTTTTGGGGTGTTTTTGGCTAATATTTCAAAAATAGCATAAAACCCAATGAGCCCTTATTACAGAGTCAGGTTGCTATATTGCCCTCTGAGCATGGTGGCTGCTGAGTGAGGTGCTTTGGGAATTGGAGTGGTTTGTCCTTTCCTGACTGACCGTGTAGCTACTTGATAGCAGGCGGCTTTGTGGCATCTCTTCATATTGTTCTTTAAAACAAGAGGTCTTCCCGTTGTAGACATGTCAGAAAGCCAACTCTTTGAAGACAGGAATATTCTGGATAATTGCTGTGTTGAATAACTTTTTTTTTTTTTTCACCAGGGATTAAATTCATGGACACTCAGCCACTGAGCCACATCCCCAACCCTATTTATGTGTTTGTTTATTTAATTTTTGAGACAGGGTCTCACTAAGGGCCTTGCTAAATTGCCAAGGCTGGCTTTGAGCTTGCGGTCCTCCTGCCTCAGCCTCCCCAGTTACTGTAATTACAGGAATACACTAGTGCACCTGGCAAGAACATATATATATATTTTTTTATTAGTCACTTTTCTCTTCTTAGCAGCAGCTACAGCAGGACCTTAAGTTTTATTCAGAACATTGAGCCCTACTCTGGTCACCTCCCAGAGCCTGCTCAAGTGACTATAGTCCAGAAGCCCCAGGGCAGGTACGCAGTGGAAACAGCCTCTGTTTCCCTCTCCTGGGCCCTGGCTGTACTCCGTAGGCCCTGCGGCTTCTGGGGTCCCTCCAGTGGCAGCGTTACTAACGAACATCACCATGTGCTGCATGCTCCTTTGATACAATGCTCCTCTGTTACAAAGAAGAAAATGCACCCCCACACACCATGGTGCCCTTGCAAGATTTAAATGTGACAGTGCCAAGCATAGTGCCTGGCACAAAATTAAGTCCATCACACGGTGACAGCTGTTGTTACCCTGTGTAAATGATCTGATCTTTCCTTTCCTCATTTACAAAATGGGATGGGAGAGTTTTGATGGGGCTGAGATGTGACAGTGTGGTGTGGGAGCTAGCACACACCTAGCATCTCTCAGCTGCTCGAAGTTTCTTCTGTCCTTGTTGATCCACATCCTGAATTCTTTACCTGCTTCCACTTAGTCGACCCACCAACCCTGTAAGTTAGACACCGTTTTAATCCTCATCTTATAGATGAGGCTCAGAGAGCAGAGATGACTTGCCCGTGATTATAGAGCCATTGCAGTGGAACCTGGACTAGAACCCACATCTGGCACCAGGTCCTCCCTGCCTTTCTCCATCTTTTCATTTTGTTTCTTTAGACATTGACGGCAGAGCACCGAAGTACTTGGTCAGCCCAAGGCTGTGGGAAGGGACCAGAGCAGGGCCTCATCGAGTTTACCCAATCTGAGAGGGCTTAGAATTAGAAGGCAGGGTATATTTTGAAGAGGTTGTGGGCCATAAGTCAGCTCAGCCCCCACTGGGATGGGAGGGTCCCATCAGTGACTATGCCTGGAGAGGGGGCTAGGCTGGTTTGGGAGCAGTGTTCATGTATAAGGGTGAAATGTGGGCTCTGGGGAGTTCCAAGAGTGGCAGGTGCACTGTGAGTGTGGTGGGGGTGTGATGTGTGGGCAGGCTCACAGGACTTGTGTCCATCCCTCTCTCCAGAATCTCCTGCTGTGTGTCCCAGCTGTGGTAGTGACCATGTGGTTCTCCTGACTTTGTCTGAGGAAACCTCCAATAGGGAGCAGAATCATGGACAACAGTCACCAGTTCCCTCTCAGTCTTCCAATCCTGTCTGCAACCCTCCTGGCCTCAGTGACCACTGCAGCAGGGCTGACAGCATCCCACCTCAGGCACCTGTCTCCCATGGCCATAGCAGCTGGAGCCTCAGTCCATGTGAGTATTGGCAAAGCCAGATGGGGATGGGCTTAGGGGAGGGAAGGGGCAGTAGAGATGGGGCCAGGGGCAGGCTGATGGCTCATGGGTTGCCCCCAGCCCCTGAGCACTGTGGCCTCCGCTCTGTGGACCACCGACTCCGGCTCTTCCTGGACGTGGAGGTGTTCAGTGATGCCCAGGAGGAGTTCCAGTGCTGCCTCAAGGTCTGTGTCACCTGGTATTGCCCCTGCCCCTAACTGACCAGGGTGCCTACTGTCTCTACTGCTCCAAAGGGAGCCTGACCAGGTGCTTGGGAGCCACCAGATCTGGCTTCTGGTTTCTGTTGCAGCAATTCCTTGCTGTGGGGCAGTGGACACGTTCCTTGTTACTTCAGTTGTCCCCCTCACAATGGAGATAACACTCCCTCTCTCACACAGTGTGGTGATGAGAGCTAGTGTCTGTCAGCTGCTCAGCATGGCACCTGGCACTAATACATGGGCCTCCAGTCATTACAAATGCACCATGTCATTAGACCCTTTGTTGACACCTGATGTGTACTGGAAACTAAGGATTAGTCTTGTCCTTAGTCTTGGAGTCTGGTATGAGGAACTGACAAGATCATGCAACGTGAAAGTGCTGTAATGGGATAAGGTCCCAGGAGGGGCATCTGATGCAGCCTGAGTGGGCCATGAGGCCTCCCTGGAGGATGATGTCTAAACCAAGGCCTGACGGGTGAGCAAGGAGTAGGAAGGAGAAGGACACTGCAGGTGGAGGAAATGGCAAATGCATAGAGGCATGAGAGACTGGCTGGTGAGGAGAGCTGCTGGGATGGGGCCTCCTGTGTGCACAGTGAGGGGCAGGTGTCCCTTGGTGAGTCTGTTTAGGAGCAGCTTGGGGTGTCTGTCAAGGAGTTTGAACTGGATTCAGGAACCATCAGGAGCCACCCCAGCGTTTGAGGCAGGGGAGTGATGTTGAGTTTTGTGGGGACAGTCTGGCAGAGTATGGAGGGCAGGTTGGAGAGCCCAGACGAGGGGCAGGGGGACCAGTTGGGAGAACACCAGGGGATCTGCGTGAGGGTGGTGCTGTGGATAGAGAGCTGAGGAACTCGAGGTCACCTTGATGCTGTGATTAGTGGTGGGGAGAGCAACTCTACTTTTGGTCTAGTGCCCACTTTCCTGGTTCTCTAATTTTGGTTTCTCATCAACTTCCTCTTCTCCTTAGGTACCAGTAGTATTAGCAGGCCACACAGGGGAATTTCTCTGTCTTGTGGTTGTGTCTGATCACAGGCTTTACCTGTTGAAGGTGACGGGGGAGATCTGGTGAGTGAGCCAGGTGTGTGGCCAGGGCAGCATTGGGGTCTCCCTGTCATTCTCATTCTGTCCTTATTCTTGGTCATTCTGCACCCCCTCCACAGTGGGCCTCCAGCTAACTGGCTCCAGCCGACCCTGGCCATTCCCCTGCAGGATCTGAGTGGCATGGAGCTGGGCCTGGCAGGCCAAAGCCTACGGCTGAAGTGGGGGACTGGTGCGGGCAGTTGTGTTCTGCTACCCCGAGATGCCAGGTGTTGCCGTGCCTTCCTGGAAGAGCTCATTGGTGAGAGGGAGGCAGTGAGGGTGGGGCAGGGGGACCAGATGAGACTTGCCTCTTGTAGAGGTTTCTGAAATCTGGTACAGTGGAGAATAGGCAGGTGTTGAGAATTGGAGAGGTTGGGATAGAGGAGAGCAGAGCCTTCTGAGGGTTCCTCGTCTCTGGCTGGCTCTTTCCAGGTGTCTTGCAGTCGCTGCCTCCCACCCGGAGGAATGCTGTCATTGCCACAGAGGAGGAAGTAACCCCCCAGCACCGGCTCTGGTGAGTAGACAGGAGCCCAAGTTGGGGGTTGGTGGCCCAGGCCCTCTCCACAGATCCTAGACACTGTCTTACGCAGGGTGGGCTCGCCTGCCCCCAGTCTTTGGGTGCACGCCTCCCCATAGGCCCTGAGCCCCTTCTGACCCACTCCTTCCCTTGAAGCCCTTCCTACCCTGGCTGACCCTCTTCCTGTGTCTGTCACGGCCCCAGGCCATTGTTGGGACAAGTCGCTTCCTCAGAGGCTCCCCAGTTCTTCTATCTTCGGGCGTTCCTGGTTGAAGGTGAGGCCTCCATGCCACAGATATCCCTGGTTTCAATACCTTGTCTCATTCCAGGCCCTGGCCACCCCCAGTGCCTCCACAGCACCCTTGTAATAACTCTCATTTCTAGAAGTCTGGAATCTCTTTCATGGATGTACCCCACGAGACAACTGGGTCTTCTCTGTCCCTCTGGGCTGGGCACTCAGTAACTCAGCAGCCTTTGCTTTGGGGTCCGGTCTTCCCCAAACTGGGCTGGTTTGGCTGGGTCTATTCCCTTCATCCCATCAGAGAGGCTGAGTGGGTCCTTGCTTTTGGGCAGGACAACTGGTGGAGTGGGCTCCTTTTGTCTTGCCTCTCAGAGGTTTCAGAAATGGGGATTTCTGGAATTTGGGCAGGGGAGGGCTTCGGTCCCCAGGGCACATTGTCCTTTGTGGCCCACTCCTGAAGAGGTTCACACCTCTTCTGAGCAGTGCTGGGACACAGTCTCCTAGGGATCCAGGCCTGGCCCTCCATAGCTTTCTACTCTGGGCCTCACCCTGCCTCTTTCCCTCTAGGTCCCTCTACCTGCCCTGTGTCCCTGTTGCTGACGCTGGACACTCTTTACCTGTTAGACGAGGACCCTGCAGGGTCCCAGGCAGAGCCCCCTCTCCCAGCAGTATCTGGCGAAGCCTCTGAAAAGGCCCCTCCCTTGGTGCTGGACCCTTCTGTACAGATCAGGGAGCAGCAGCCACTCAGCAGCCTGAGCTCAGTGCTGCTGTATCGGTTGGCCCCTGAGGACCTGCAGCTGGTCTTCTATGATGAGGTGTGTGTGTGTGCGCACATGTGTGTGTGTGCTCCTATGCACAGGAGGTGAGCAGTGTGGAAATGGCTCTAGGAGGACTGGGAATTGGGGGGAGGATGGAGCTGAGGGATGGGCCAGCATAGTGGAGGGAACACAGAATTAGGGTGTGAGAAATCAGGGGATTTATTGGGTTTGAATAAGAAGCAAGTAGAGAGCATGGCAGCTGTAGGCAGTGGGAACATCTGGCCTTGGAGCCCTTTATTAGGGAACCATTAATGAGGCACTTGGCTGCTGTGAATTTCTATGATCAGCCCTCCATTTGACCTTCATAACTACCAGGTGAGGAGGAGATATTGTTTTTGGTCCTATTTTACAGATGAGGAGACTGAGGCTTGAAACAACTTGCTCAGGTCACAAGTGGTAGAGCCAGGAATCGAACCGATACAATTCCTTGGAATTGACTCCAGAACTTACATTGTCTGTAGCAGGGAAGATTAGAGATGAGACAGTGAATGTGAAACCCTCTAGAGGCTTGGACTCTGTTTGCAGGGCTCAGGGTCAGCATCTTTTATGGGGAATGACATAGGCTTGGGGAGGGGAAGAAATGATGGTTAAGGAGGGTGGTGGACCTTCCCTGAGGCCTGTCTTGTCCCCACCCTGGTGCATCTTACCTTGCTAACTGCTTGACCTACCAGGTGTCCCGGCTGGAGAGTTTCTGGGCACTCCGAGTTGTATGTCGGGAGCAGCTGACAGCTCTGCTGGCCTGGGTACGGGAGCCCTGGGAGGAGTTGTTTTCCATTGGACTCCGGACTGTGACCCAGGAGGCTCTGGACCTTGACCGATGACTTCTACACTGACCAAAGCCCTGACCTCAGGAGCTATGCTGCAGAGGTTCCCTCTTTTGGTCTCTGAATCTGGCTTCCAGAATCTGGTTGTGGACTTCTCAAGCCTTTGTGCATTGGTCAGTGACCTGTGGCTGACGGGAAGGGCAAGAGAAATGATCTAGCCTCTGGGTGGCCTGGCCTGAGGGGACAGGCTAAATGGTCAGTGGAAATGTTTCTCATGAACTTTTTCTCAGGTATGAATAAAGTAGTTTCTATTGCAGATGTTGTGGAAGATACTCGAAGGTGTCGTTCATAAGGCCTGACATTCCCCTGACCTCTTCTTGAATGGGCATCCCTGAACAGAGTTCTTTGTACTGAGACCCTGTCTCCAATCTGCCTGTGACCCCAGCTTATGGGATGGAGTAGGATTCCTGGCCTGTGGGCACCGAATCTTCCAGCTGGCAGCAACCTGTCATGTGACCAGTCATGGAATCACTGCCAGTCAAATAGCTGGGCTCTTAGATTCTCACTCTTAAATTTCATTTGGGAACTAGAAAGGACCTCAGACCACTGCAGAGGGTGTCCTGTGGAGGAAGAGGTTGGCATCTGGAGCTTTCTTCTTTTGCCTTCTTGTAGCACTGCCTCACCCCGCCAGTGGCTTCATTGGGTTGACCCACTACTTCACCTCTCTCTGTGTCTGGCCATGGGATTGGCTCAGAAATGCTCTTGTGACCTGATGTGGCCCACCAAGGCCCAGCCCTGGTTTTGGCTAGAGTAACCTACCCAAAATACCAGTTTCTTCCCTGAGGATTGCTGAGAGGATAGGTTGGAGCTGCTAGTCATTGGGGGAGAACTTTCCTGAAAGTGGAGTCATGCATAGAGGAAGATGGAACTGAGATGGAGAGAATACAATCAAAACCTGGTGATGTCTTTGGGGCCCCTGAGCTAAAGGAAACCTCTTTTTTTTTGTTTAAACCAGTTCAGTCTGAACCACTGGAAGGATCCTGACTAAAGAAACCCCCCCCCATTCCAACTTGAGCCAGCTGGGGTGGGGGATCTGTTTCTTATACCCAAGAGCATGGCAGGAATAGTGACACCATATATTTGCATCTCTGTAGGCCCTGGCTTTTGGTTCCTATTTCTTAGTGAAGCAGTGTGATTAATCCAGCTAACTTTGGGTCAGGCCATCTGAGGCCTTGACCAGTTTGTGGCCTCAGCGCTTAGTGGGACAGCAGGGCGGGGGCTGTGTCACAGTTGTGGCCTTATACCTGGAACCCTGACCTGGTCAGCCCACCACATCTCTAAGTCCTTGGGATCAAAGTATTTAAAATTACTAAGGGATGTTTCAAAAGGTTTCATTTGAAAAGCTTTTTAAAAAAATTTTGTTTTAAAATTTATTGGGAAAATATTGAATAAACAAAAAAGTTTACATTGTTCCTAAGGATATACAGCAAAAAGTGAGTTGCTTTTATTGCTGTTGATCCCTAAATCCCCTCTTCAGCCAAACATTATCACTCATTTTTTTGTCTTTCTGTCAGAAATTTCAGTGCATATATATTCATGTGCACATTTTCCCCAGAAGAGGATAGTTAAGCCATTCAACTTCCTTTAAAAAAAAAAAAGATTTCTATTTAAGCTTAGTCACTCCCTAGACAGTGCCTTGTCTGGCTTGGCAGGTGGTTGGGGTGCTATGGGCTTGGAACCAGCCAGTTGGGAGAGGGGTAGAAGGCCCTTGGTAATAGGCCAGCTGAGACCTAGAGAGGCCTGTGCAGAGGCTCAGAAAATAAATTCACCTACTTCTGTTTTGCTCAGAGCTGCCCTGAATTTTTAATTGAAGCAAATTAAAACTTCCCAAAAATATTAGTTCACTTTCTGGATGATGGTACCTGGCTCTTTTCCATCAGTGTTTTGGTCCTGAGGAAGGCCTTTCTGACCTCTGGCCCAAAGCTACCCTTTACCATGGGCCTCTTTGCAAGTATTTCTCCTTAAGCTGGGGGTCGTGGTCCAGAGGGGGCCCAACAATCTCCAGTTATTTAGGGTGATTTGCAAAGAAGTGTGCAGTGGGAGAGTTGAAGGAGACACTTCTTTCAGTTCTTTGTGCTTCAAGTGTCTGAATGTCCTTATTCTCCTTAATAATGCAAGAGTCCTCTGCAGCCTCTGTGCAAAGGTGTTCTATTTTTGTTTTTTGTTTTTTTGGTACTGGGGATTGAACCCAGGGGCACTCCATCACTGAGCCACATCCCCAGCCCTATTTTGTATTTTTTATTTAGAGACAGGGTCTCACTGAGTTGCTTAGGGCCTCACTAAGTTGCTGAGACTGGCTTTGAAGTCGAGATCCTCCTGCCTCAGCCTCCCAAGTGTTGGGATTACAGGCGTGCGCCACCGGGCCCAGCTGTTCTTTCTTTGATGACGTAGAAGACAGGTGTTATGAGGAGCAAAACCATCAGCATTCTTTAGTTTTGTGCTCTACCAGGAACAAAATGAATGTTCCTCCTCCCTAAAACCTGCTATACTCTGAGCAAAGGTGGCAGTTTTATAATCAGGGATTGAGCCCAGAGGTGCTTAATCACTGAGTCACATCCCCAACCCTTTTTATATTTTATTTAGAGACAGGTTCTCACTAGATTGCCGAGGGCCTCGCTTAGTTGCTGAGGCTGGCTTTGAACTTGAGATCCTTCTATCTCAGCCTCATTTTGAAATGCCCCTTCCTAGTTTTTGAGTCCTTTGATCCCTGCCTCAGCCTCCTGAGCTGCTGGGATTACAGGTGTGTGCCACTGTGCCCAGCAGGTGACAGCTTTTGCCACTGATGCTAAACAGGTGTCAGGAGGTGCTCACCTCACATATCCTGGCCTTTCCCCAGAGATCGATTTGTCCATTTCAGTCTGGCTTTTCCCCTCCAGCAAGTGCTAATCGATTACCTGGCCTCTGTCTGACCTTGGGCTGGCTTGGAAGAGTGCACAGTGGAGATGTCCTGACTCCTAGAAAGCCATGGAGAGAAGATTGGTTCACCTGAAACTGCATCACAATACCATGCTGCACTTTCTGTAGAAAGATGGTGGAAGGGAATAAAATAGATATTATATTTTCTTGTATTTGTATAAGTAAATTCCAGAGGGATAAATAAGTAATAGACGGAGATGAAGAGAACATTTAAAAAAATGTAAACCCTCTGAATGTATTATAGATGCCAAAATTACATTTTAAAATTTATGAGACCCTATGGGATGTATGGCCAGATGGAGTGGTAAGAACATTGATTCCTAAAACTTTAACAGTGGAGAGCAGGCTAGTTTGAAGGACCCATCTCTTTCTCAAAGAAGATGCTCTGTCTTTGCAGATGAATCATTTCACATGGAATGATGGTCAACCTTTTTCCTTATCCTTTGTCAACATGCTGGGGGCAGCTTTGAGAAGACCTTAACCACATTGCTTAGCTGCAGTTGGAAATTCAGCCACGTCTATAAGCTTTTCCCATCTCTGAGTGTGTACAATATTTGTCTTCTGGAGCTAGGAACATAGCTCAGAATTGGTAGAGTGCCTGCCTTGCATGCTTAAGACCCTGGGTCCAATCCCTAGCATCACAAAAAAAAAAAAATTGTCATCCATCTACAGGGTCATTGGGTGTGATTGTGGTATAGGGAAAGGCACAGAGGGTTTTTTTTTTTAATATTTTTTTAGTTGTCAATGGACATTTATTTATATGTAGTGCTGAGAATCCAACCCAGTGCTTCACATGCTAGGCAAGTGCTCTGCCATTAAGCCACAACCCCAGCCCCTACCACAGAGGTTTTATACCTGAAAGATCTAGGGTTGTGCCTTAGTTTTGTGGCTCACTGTTTAGCCAAGGGCGAATAGCTTACTCTGGCTCCCTCATCTACTGTATGGGGATGAGACTAATCAATAACCTACTGAGTTCACAGAATTGTTGAGTTCAGTAATGTGCATGAAGTGCTGAGCAAACCATAAAGCATTAAATAACCTCTGGTTAAAAAACCTGCCTGCTAGTTGCTACATGTTGCTTCGTTGCTTAGGAATGCTCCTTGTAATGGGAAGATGGAATGCCTGCATTTTGTTGCCCATGTGCTTATGAGTGGATGTTTCCCCAGTATGCCTCTGGGGAACCTCAGATGCTTCTGGGGATAAGAGCGAGCCAGGGCATGTTTTCTTGGCCCATCCTTTGTCATTTGATCATTCTGGACCCAGTGACTTCTCTGTCCTCCACAAAGACATTCTTCAGTTTATTAGTTACTATAATTACAGGCACACTTGTTTTCAGTTCCACAGATATTTACTGAGCTCTTCAGATGTTAGGCTGTGTGTGGAGATGAGGGGAGGGATGAAAGGAAGAATGAGACTTGCGCCTGTTTTCAGGGACCTTAGTCCAGGGGAAAGGTGCCCTGGAGCTGGTGGTAAAGAATGGGAAAATTGAAGGAGGAGAATGTCCTCATGATGAACATTTTTGACGATGCTGGTCAGCAGCCTTGACATTATTCACTCTGCCCTGAAGGAGAAGTTGATCTCCATTTTGCAGGGGAGGAAGCTGAAGCTTAGGTTAGTAAGTGATTTCACCAAGAGGATGCTGGGGGAAAAAAGGATGCTGGAGCTCAAACTTGGGCCCATTTTTTACCAAATTTGTATTCTTTCCTTTAAACCATATTGCCTCTTAGGTCTAGAATGCCCATCTGGTTCATCCTCCAGTCCTTTTTTTTTTTGAACCAGGGATTGAACTCAGGGACACTCGGCCACTGAGCCACATCCCCAGTCCTATTTTGTATTTTGTTTAGAGACAGGGTCTCACTGAGTTGCTTAGGGCCTCGCTAAGTTGCTGAGGCTGGCTTTGAACTCGCGATCCTCCTGACTCAGCCTCCCAAGTCGCTTGGATTACAGGCGTGCGCCACCATGCCCGGCCTCCAGTCCTTTTATATCTGTCCATGATGGCACCATCCTATCAGCAAAGCACCATCCACTTCATTCAGAACCCAGGCAGACTCATTCCTTCTTGCCTGTAGGGCCTTTCCCACGTTCTTCCTTCTGCCTGGAATGTTCTCCCCTCCCCAACTATTCCAACTGACCCTTCATTGCATGGCTGAAAGTTTCATATTCTTCAGGTCTTTGCTTAATTTTCACCTCCTTACAGAGGATGTCCTGAGCTCTGTCCCTTGAATCTCCTCTGATGGGACTTTCTCTTCATGGCACTTGCCTCATTTCATAATTATGTTTGCTTGCTTGATGCTTGTAAGCTGTGCACTTTTTTCACCAGATGTTATACACAACCCTTGGCCTGGAGTATAGAGACATTGTGAGCCTCACTTTACACACTTGGATATTCATGAAATATTAGTTTACAACATTTACAAACCAATGTAACTTTTATTTGAAGCACCCTTCTCACTGGGTTGATAGGACTCCCTGATCTCACTCTCCACCTGCTCTACATGTTGGGGAGCCTCCTTCTGTTTTACTGACTAGGGAGGGCAAAGGACTTGCTCCTTCATGCCTCCCCAGTTTCTGGTCAAGATGCTGTCTCTTTTGCTAATCCACTTCAGTTTTCTTCTCTCAAAACCTCTCTTGGTTTCCTAAGCCTTTAACTCTAGATGGAAAAAAAAAAAAAGGTGAAAAACTGGTAGGCTATTTTTGCTTCCTGTCTTTCCCAACCCTCACAACATTCAAAGCAGGTTATTTGCCCAGGTAGGACTAGAGGAGGAGTGTGAAAGATGAGTAGACTCCTACCTCAAAATGCCGTGCTAGCCACAAATACATTAGGAAGAACAGGGATGGAAGGTGGTTTCTGCAGTGGGAGAAACTTCAGGGACAGTGGTGCTGTCTGGAGATTGGATTTCTGTCAAAGCTGAGTTCAGGTTTACTGAGGGACATGTGGCTTATGACAGGATAAATCACTGTGGAGTAACAACAGTAGTAAATAATGAGTGACATTTATCAAGCACGTTTTCTGTGCCAGGCATCAAACTGGTGTTTTATATATAGCATCTCTAACTCCAGAGTTTGGGCCCTTTCTCAATGCCATGCCATCTTGCCTGTAAAACTAAGATCTCACCACAGGCCAGTCAACAGCAAATGACTTCGGTCTCTGCTCTGGGGAGCAGGGAGATCCTTTCATCAAAAGTCCAAGTAATAACCGGGGCTTGTCACTGTTTATAAAACTCTTCAGTCTGCTAATTTAGGGTTACCAATGAGATTGGTCCAGTAGGGCTTGGGCCATAGCTCACTGAGTGATGTGATTGCCTAGCATGAGCAGGATCCTGGCCTCAACTTCGAGTACAAAACAAAACAAACAAAACAAAACAAAACAAAAAACAACAAAAAATTGGTCTATTGGCCAAGCAATCTGTCTCATGGAGGTGAAAACCATTCTGAATGTTCCCCACCAATACTTTGGTTTGCATGATTGGCATCTTTAATACGGCTCTAAGACTGCTCATTTGAGCTAACTTTCACGTATTTTGTGTGTGCACTTATCATTTTTCATGTTGCAAGTT
The DNA here is from genome assembly GCA_020662805.1 of Glaucomys volans. NCBI lineage: Eukaryota > Metazoa > Chordata > Mammalia > Rodentia > Sciuridae > Glaucomys > Glaucomys volans. The sequence continues at coordinate 25,824 of JAJEJO010004445.1, forward strand.
ATCTGAGGACTTCTGGGGACTAGTGTGTCTTAGGTGTGTTGTAGTGTTGCAACTAGCTAACATTTACTGAGCACATACTATGTGACACTCATTGTCCTAAGTCCTTCACACAGATGGACTCATTTTATCCTCAGTAACCCCATTGTCATACCATTTTACAGAAGGAGAATCTGAGTCCCAGAGAGGGTAATAAAAATTTGCTCAAGGTCACACAATTATCTAGTAGCCAAGTATGATGAAGTGAGGCCACTTGGCTCCAGGGCCTCTAGTAGCAAAGATACAGGCTCCTCAAAAAATGAACCGGGGAAGTTAGTGGTATATTACAGTCACACATGGCACAGATGTTTTTTGGTGGGAGGGTTCTGGGGATCAAACTCAGGGTCCCATGCATCCCAGGAAAGTGCTCTACCTCCATGCCACATCCCAAGCCCTGGAGTGGAAGGTTTAATGGTTGTGGGAGGGCATCAAGAGATGGTGGTGGGTGGCGGTATACTGTGCAAAGTTAAACACGACACGAAGTTGGAGGTCCTAGGCTCACTTTTTGGCCATGCCTCCTTGAGCCCTGGATCTTGGGCAAATCACTTTTACTTCCTGAGCCTCACTTTCTGCACCTGTCAAATAGGATGCTGTGTCCCAGGGGGTGGTTATGAGGGATCAATGAGAGTATGAGTATCAAAGTGGCTCATGTGCTGGAAAACTCCATCTCAATTTTGGGTGCTGAAGTATCATTTTTATCAATGAGAGTGAAGGATGGGGATGATGAGGAATGACCTGGTAATCACAAGAGAGGCAGGGTTCCTGGCCTGTTGATAAGAGGGCTACTCTCTTATATTCTCTCTGCCAGTTCCCTGATGTTAGCACCACTTGTGCCTGATTCCTGCTCAGCCTGTGACCTGGACTCAGAGGCCTTTCCCTCGGTCCATGAGCCAGAGGGTGTGTTTACAAGCAACAGCTGTCTTAAGCTGGAAAAGAACTTATGAAAGGAAATTGAGAATATTAACATTTGGGGAAGGAACAGAGAGTCAAGAATCATGACCAGCCATCACATGAGAAACACTGTTTCTCGGGGACCCAAGTCTCTGCCACTGCTGCCCAGGGAAGAGCCACTTGGCTTCACTCCTCTGCTCACAGAGGTGAGCTCCCCATGCACATTGCTCACTTCTGCATTCAAGTCTTATTGGGGAGCCTGACTGGTGGGAACTCAGGTCAGTGTCTGTATTCTAGCTGCAAGGGCCTCTGGGAATGTGAGTTTTCTAGCTTCTACTTTGGCAAGAGAGGACTTCTAATGTGTTACCAAAATGTAAGAGAAGAGTTTCAAAGATTTCGATGGCTACAGATGACAAATATCTATTACACTGGTCTAGTTCCTACCACGCTGGACCCCAAGACAGTGATTCCAGGGAATGGCTGAGAGAGGAGTACCACCCCAGAGAGTTCTTGGTCTATTTGTGAGGAACCCAGAGAATGGTGTGTTTGTGTCTCCACGTGTAAGTGGTGGGATGGGGTGGGTCCAGCCTCCTTGGACATAGGGGACAGCCCATGGGGGTGTCACATGTGTCAGACAAGCATTCTGGGGTTTCAGCATGCAGGGTGGGAAGTTCAAGTCAGTCTGGACTATGGGGAAGGATGTGAGGGGGTGACTTCTGCTCTGAGCTTGGCTGTTTCTGGCTTCCGCCTTTGCTGTAACCTTTTGTGTCACCATTTGAACATTTGACATACATCCAGAGCAGCCATCTTTTATGCATACAATGGACACTTTTGTCGTAAAAATGAAGACCCCATCAGGAGCACTGTAGGGGGTTGACAAGAACCGTGTGTGTGCTGCAGACCCGATGCCAGGAGACCTGCCAACATGATGTCTAATAAGAGGAGATGGGAAGAAACAAATTGGGGGTGCCAGCATCTACAGCTTGCCCTGCCCTGGAATGAGAGACAAACTTGGGCTTCTAAAATCCCTTCCAGGGCCACGTGCCTGTAATCCCAGCCACTTCATCAGTTTGGGCAACACAGCAAGACTGTCTCAAAATAAAAAGTAAAAAGGGCTGGGGATATAGCTCAGTGGTAGAATGCCCAGGGGTTCAATCCCCAGTATCACAAATAAATAAAAATTAAAAAGAAGCAAAATCCCTTTCAGGGGAGATTTTATTCCCTCATCCTGGAGTGGCAGAGATAGAGGAAGGTGCTTGTGAGGGTACTCTGGGTGGGGTGGAAGTCTCCAACTGGGCTCCTGGGAGAGAAGGACCCATGATCAGCATACTCCCTGGGGTGGGTGAGGTTTTGGACCAGTCTCGTAATACCTTCAGTATACAGGATATACATGGCCCATACACCAGGGCTCCCAGGTCGAAAGACCCCTGCAGGCTATCTCAGAATGAAGGTGGATGTTGTCTGATTTGATAGGCTCTAAGAGAGGGACTGGTGTATAATGGTGAGGGTAGTCTGACCATCAGAGGGAACCTCCTGCAATATTCCCAGCAAGGGAAGGCTCCAGCACTGTCAAATCTCTGTAAGGAAGTGACACCCTGTGGAAATGACACACAGGGTAGACTTGACAAAAAGACATTTGGCTCAGAGGGGATTAAGGAGGGGTAGAATGGACTAGTTTGCTAGAGTTGCTGTAACAAATGCCACAAATGGAGTAGCTTAAACAACAGATGTCTACTGTCTCACAGTTCTGGAGACAGAAGTCTGACATCAAGGTGTCCACAGGGCTGGCTCCTTCGAAGATGCTAAGAAAGGACGAGTTCCAGGGCCCTCTCCCAGCTTCTGCTAGTTCTTTGGCTCATGGTAGCATAAACTCCAGTCTTCACATGGTGTTCTCCCTGTATGCCAGTGTCCAAACTCCTTTTATAAGGACACATCATATTGAATAAGGTGCCCCCCCTACTTCACTGTAGCCCTATATTAACCCCAGCAATGACAATGACTTTACTTCCAAATAAGGGTACACTCTGAGGTACTGGAGGTTAAGACTTCCACATCCAAATTTTAGGAAACACATTCAACCCCTGACAAATGGGTCTCACATTCTGAATTTGGGGACACACATTTGCTGTCTATATGCACAGCTGACTCCTATGACTGGCATCTTGTTTCAATTTCCTTCTCACCATCCTGTGAACTGGGTGGGCAGAGGGTGGCCTGGAGTAGTTACATGGCCATGACTGGGACCATCACTTTCAGATTTGATACCTGAATCTGTCAGTAGCCTGCTTCCCAGTCATGACGTTGAGGTTAACATGTTAAGGTGCTATTCCAATATCCCAAATAAAAGCTCCGGGTCCTCCTGAGAGAAAAGACAAAGGATTTATTCTGGCTAGGGTCAAGGGAGCAGAAAGCAGACAGTCCTGCAGCTCTTGACACCTGCATGGGGGTCAACTGCTGCTTAAAATGTGGAAAACCACAAAGAAAGGGGGAGAGAGAGTTACAACCCTAAGTGACATTTCATAAAGTAGAAAAAACATTCTTAGAAATTGCACCTTTTGTACATACTCAGGAAGGCAAGCTTATATTAGCTCCATAGTTCAAAGACAGTGTGGTCAGGGTGCAAGTGGGTGAGGGGAGAAGTGTTAGCTTCTATGCGAATCAGTCCATGGGGGCTGATTTTACATAGGGTGGAGTGAGATGTCTGAACAAAAAGGGGTCAAACTTGGCTTAATTTTCAAATCAGCCCATAACAAACAAGCCTCCCTGAATCTCCCTCTAGAGCTGAAATGGGAATAGTAATAACTCGCTGAGAGGAGGCAGGGAGTGTGGAGGGGGCCTACTTAGGAGGGCGCCCCTTAGCACAGGGCAGCAAGCACAAAGCAAAGTGGGTGTCCAGTAGATCCTAGCTCCCTTTCCTCTTGCTCTTGGAAGGCTGTGTGTGCATACAGAAGCTCTTTCCTTGGTTGCCCTTGGAGGGCAGGGGTCAGAAAAATGCCCAAGGTCTCAGGGCCTGCCCCTTCTTCCCTCCTCTCCACTCCCCTTGCTGATCACATTTGTTTGCTTCCCCTGCTGGGCCTGGCTATTCACCTTCTGCTGCCCATCAACTCCACTCCCTCTCTCCGCCCCTGTTCTTCCTCCTCATCGTGGTTGTCCTGAGGATCCAGGAACGTGGCTTCAACAGATGTTTATCAAGGGGCTGTTATGGGTCCTGTGTTGTAGTAGATGTCCAGTTTCACAGACCCAGGGATGGTCAGATTGAGGTCCGGTAGCTCCCTCCAAAGGCCTTTGCCCTTGGAAAATGAGATGTGACTTCAGAAGGTGCGGGCGTGGGGGTGGGGTGGGGGGTGATGTGGAAACTTAGCGGCAGGATCTTAGAGGTGGACGGAACTTTGGAACACGCCTGCTTCAGCTTCCTCTGGCTCCAGATAGGGAAACCAAGGCCCAGGGAAGGGAGGTAATATACCAAGGTCAAATGGTGGGCGGTGCACAGCGCCAGAAGCCAGGCCTTTGAGGTACACAGGCTGTACTGAGACCTAAGGGGAAGATGGTGGGTGCTTCGAGGGTCAGTGATCTGTGTCCCCAAGGTTGAGGGACTTGCGTTTGCAGAGGGGGTCACTTTCAGAGTTCCGGAGCAGAGGGGAGACTAAAAGCAAGGTGGCGGAGCGTGTTTGGGGGATTGTGGGAATTTCGGGCCGAGCACCCGCCCCCAGCAATGCGTGGGGCGCCTGGAAAAGGGGCGCGTGGGTAGGTGGGCTCCTGCGGGCGCCCGAGCGCGGGGCCCCGGCCGGTCGGGGCGGGGTGAGTCACGGCCCGCCCGCTCCCATTGTGCGGCCCCGCGGCGGCGGCGGCGGCGGTGGCGGAGCCGAGCGCGAGGAGGTGGAGCCGCGGGCTGCGGGCTCCAGCGCCTGCGTCCGCCCGGCCCGGCTTGCGCGGCGAGAGGCCGACGGGAGCCCGGTGGCCGCGCCCGGGAGCGCGTGGGGAGGGACATGGGGCGCGGTGATCCGCCCCGGCCCCGCAGGCTCCGGAGCCCTCAGGTACCGCGGGGCGGGCCGCGGCCGCGGGGAGAGGCGGGGGCACCGGGCTGTCCCGGGCGTGGCCGGGCCTGGAGGGGCACTCGGGCCGGGCGAGGGAGCAGCCCCTGGAGGGGCCGCCAGCGCGAGCATCCTGACCCCGCCCTCTGCCCCCAGGGTCCCCCACTAGGCCTCCGCAGCGCCCCCTTCTTACCCCGGGTTCGGGTCCTTTACTGAGCGAGCCTCCAAGCCGCCCGCCCAGCCATGGCCAACGGAGTGATCCCGCCGCCCGGGGGCGCCTCCCCACTACCCCAGGTGACTGACGCGTGGGGGAGGGGAAGAGGGGCGGGGGGGACCCTGCTCAGGTGTGGTGCGTCCTCCTGCTGACCCTGGGACCCTCAGATCCGCTTATCACTCCGGGCTGGTAGTGTGGAGAAAGTGGGGTCTTTGGTATTTTTTCAGATCCGTGGCCCCTTCTCTCCCAAGGCCTGGTTGCCTGCAGAGGGGGATTTCTGGGATGATGACCCAGGCAGGGGCTCAGGGGGGGCTAGGGCTGTTGAAGATGGGGCCTGCTGGTTGCCCCTGCCTCCAACTAGGGCATGGAGTTGGGGTGTGGGGTGTTCACAGGCCAGGGGTTCTTAGGAGATGCTGTCTGGGACTACAGGTCCGGGTGCCCTTGGAGGAGCCCCCTCTAGGTCCGGATGTGGAAGAGGATGATGACTTGGGCAAGACCTTGGCTGTGAGCAGGTTCGGGGATCTCATCAGCAAGCCCCCGGCCTGGGACCCCGAGAAGCCCAGCCGCAGCTACAGCGAGCGGGACTTTGAGTGTGGGTAGCTTGGGGACCCCTAGTGTGGCTGCCCTCACCACCATCACCTTCATCGCCACCATCACCGTGCTCACCTTCGGCTTGGTCACCCAGTGTCATCCTGTGCTGGACACTGTGCTGGACTCTGTGCTGGGCCACCATGCCATGTTAAGTCATTCTGCCTCTCTCACCCATCACCTATTCACCTGCCAGGGAAGCGGGCCCCCAGACCAGGGAAGATGTAGGGAGATGGGCCTGAAGCCTCACTCTGTGACCTTCATCTTCCCCTTTGGCCCTGCTCACCTTCCTCTTTGCCATGTGGTGTCCCCTCTCAACTCCTCTTATGTGTCCTTGCTGTATCACATCTTCCCCCACCCCAGGTTCTCTTCTGTGACCTTCCCTCTCCATCACTCCTGACCCCCACTCTGTTAGGCCTCACCAATGACAGGAGCGTGGACACAGATGTTGGGGGAGCCAGGCCCTGGAGGAAGGACTAGGGTGCCCTCCTTTGAGGCCTTAAGCTAGAATAAGTGTGTGCCCCTTGGGCGGGGAGTCTCTCTTACTCTTGTGGGGACCTTACCAGCTCTCCTGCACCCCCAGTTCACCGGCACACATCCCATCACACCCACCACCCGCTCTCAGCGCGCCTGCCTCCACCACACAAGCTGCGGCGACTGCCCCCCACCTCTGCCCGGCACACCAGGAAGAAGGGGAAGAAGGAGAAGACCTCAGCTCCTCCCTCTGAGGGGACCCCTCCCATCCAGGAGGAAGGGGGAGCTGGAGCAGATGAGGAGGAGGAAGAGGAGGAAGAGGAAGGGGAATCTGAGGTAGACCCTGTGGAGCCCCCACCATCAGTGTCCCCACAGAAAGCAAAGGTAGGGGCCTTCTGCTTGAATAAGGGATGGCTGGTCAGGGAGGGGTGCACAAAGGATGGAGGAAGACTGGGTTGGGGTTAGAGCTTGCTGAGTGGTAAGTTGGGCCCCAGGGCACATTTGTCTGTCCACAGTTCTCCATTGGCAGTGATGAGGATGACAGTCCTGGCCTCTCGGGGAAGGCTGCCTGTACCAAGCCCCTGCCCTCGGTGGGACCACGTCCTGACCAGAGCCCCCAGCCTTCGCTCAGGTACTGGCCTCAGCCTCCATTCAGCAGGATCTAGCCCAGCCCAGAGCAGTTAGGCCCAAGACTCCTGACAGTCACCTCCTTCCTGATCCTGGGGAGTGTCTCCAGGTGTGACCCAGAGAGGAGGGGAGGGTGGCGGAGAGCATTATCTATCTCCATAGTTTACAAGGGGGAGAGGACAAGAAGAGAGAAGATAGGAAAGAGCAGAGCCAAGAGGATGAGTCCTCCAGGCCTGAGGTATCAGAGTGGAGAGGACAGGGTGCAGGCAGGAGGAGGAGGGACCAACCTGATCGGGGAGGGAGGCTTGTGTCTGGTGCCCAGGTATCTACCCCAGGCCCCAAAGCTGGAGAAGGAAGGTACTGGAATCCACTAGCCTGGCTATCTCTGTGGCCTTGGCCTGTCAAATCCAGGGTGCATGTTTCTCCGCAGCTCCCCCAGTCCCCGTGCTCGGGCCTCCAGAGTGGCTGCTGAGAAGAGCCGGCCCTGGAGCCCATCGGCCAGTTATGACCTGCGGGAGCGACTGTGCCCAGGCAGTGCCCTGGGTAACCCTGGTGGTCCAGAGCAGCAGGTGCCCACTGACGAGGCAGAGGCCCAGATGCTGGGCTCTGCAGACCTGGATGACATGAAGAGTGAGTGACATCCTATGGCAGTCTCTGTGGCCCACTCCCACGGGCTCCTGGCCTGCCAGGGACCTTCAGAGGCCTGTGCTTTCCCCCACCCAGGGCCGAGTCCTCTCTGCAGCGTCCCTGTCTGCTGGAATGTGACCAGTGTCAGGGAGCTCACTACCTCGCCAAGCCACCTCTCTTCTGATTGATTGCCAGAGCTGAGATTTCCGTCTGTGACACCTTTGGTTCTGATTCTGTCCTCTGAGTCACCCCTGAAATAAGGCACTCTCTCTCCCTCATGGCATTAGAGGGCATCATTATATTCCGTTCTCCCAAGGCCCCTCTTCTCAGAAGAAGCTCTTCAACCCTAGCTTCTTACCCCCCTGCAGACCCACTCTCTGAGCCTGAGTCAGGCCCCAGGTCCCTGCTCCTCCCTGACCCAGGACCTCTGTCACTCCTGTCCTACCACCCTTGGCTGGGCCTGGCTGTGATCTCTGTACATTCCTTCCATCTTATCAGTGCCTTGGCTTTGGTGCCACCTGTCATCACCCGTGGGGCTCTGTGCCCAGGCCAGGGGCATCACTGGCCCCGCCCTCCTTCTCTTCAGAACCATTCAATGTGTTTAGGGGGGCAGGGTAGGGTAGGGCTTTGAGCTCAGTACGTCATGGAAAGTTGCCAGGGCCTGAGGACAGGGACAGGAACAATCCGATGGCAGCAGCAGTAGCGGCAGTGGAATGGGGGGGTCATGGGGAGGGCGTGTTTACAGACCCAGGGTGGGGGCTGGGAGTAGCAGGGAGAAAGCTTGGGGACTGAGGAGTTGGGGTCAGGAGGCCTGGCTACTTCCAGCTCTGCTTGGACGAAGACCACTGCTGCCCAGGCTCTCACCTCTTGGGAGAACCAGGTTCCGGGAGGGAGCAGGGGCTGAGGCCTTGGCTGCGGGGGAATGACGAGCCCGCTGGAGGAGGTCATGGAGCCCAATGGGGCACTGAGCCCTGGGACCAGGGACACTGAGGGCCAGAGTTCTGGGAGGAATCCAGCTTCCAGCCCTCGAGACTTGCTGGCCTCAGAGGACTTAGAGATGTTTGTGCTGGACTTTGAGGACTATGGCCTGTGGGAGCCCGTCAGGGGCCAGGAGAGCCCCATGGCAGGGGCACCAGCTGGTGAGTAACTGGATGGCCAGCCTGTCCCCAGCTGCTGACCTGGGAAAGGGCAGGCAGAAGTGTACCCTGTCTGAGTCTCATGGGGCATGGGTGCTGGGAAGTGTTGGGGGCTTGGTGCCTGGGGACGTGTCAGTCATGAGGGCCCCCTGTGGGGGAAGTGGCAGGGACCAGAAGGTCCAGCCGGGGCTAAGGACCGAGTTAGGGTCTGATTTTTTGTTGTGACTAGGCCAGTGGTTCCCTGTGTGACTGGGGTTAATCTCCCCCTTCTTGAGTGTCAGTCTCCTTATCCACGAAATGGCCACATCAGATGATATGGTCCTGGCAGCGTGGCCTCTTGGTGACTGTCAGGCCTACCAGGTAGACGGGGCAGAGCAGAGTATTGGAGTCTCTAGGCTGTGACCTCAAGGGCTGAGCTGGACCTGTGGGACCACCAAGCACATCTTCTCTGTAGGTCACCGGCTGGAGGACAACCCTGGCGTGCGGCGGCACTTAGTGAAGAAGCCATCCCGGACTCAGGGAGGGAGGGGCAGCCCCAGTGGCCTGGCCCCCATCTTGCGTAGGAAGAAGAAGAAGAAGAAGCTGGACCGGAGGCCTCATGAGGTGCAGGAGCCTGAGGGTGTGGGTCTGGGGCTTCCTCACCTGCTCTGCCCAGAGCCTTCCTTTCTCTTCTTCCCTTCCCTTCCCTGGAGGGACATCTCCCATGCCATCCTGTCCCACCTGGCAGCCCCCAGGCTCTCACCCTTGGCCCCTACCCCAGGTGTTTGTGGAGCTGAATGAGCTGATGCTGGACCGAAGCCAAGAGCCCCACTGGCGGGAGACAGCCCGCTGGATCAAGTTTGAGGAGGATGTGGAGGAGGAGACAGAGCGCTGGGGGAAGCCCCACGTGGCCTCCCTCTCCTTCCGCAGTCTTCTGGAGCTCAGGAGGACCATTGCTCAGGGTAGGGATCCTTAGGCCTACTTACCTCAAGACTGCAGAGCTTAGCTTGTGCCCGACCACCCAGCACTGTGGGCCTACTTCCTGGAGCCCAGGGCCCAGGAGAGGCAATCTGGCCACCACTTTGGGGTCATGGAGTCCAGTTGCCTTAGTGGCTCATAAGCTCTGAGGGGCAAGGCCTAGTACTATATATTGGTGCCTACGACTGTACCTGTTGCCCAGTGGACGTTCCTAAGTGAGGGGAGGTTGTGTGCTGCAAATTCACGGAAGTCTTCCCTACTTGGGTGATCGGGGGCCTGCCTGCTTCGATGCTATGCTTTCACACCCCTTTACCAGCCAGCCCATGGCTGTAGGGGACTGTGTATCTGCCTGGGTGCACTGGGTATTTGGCTTATCCAGTACACTTGCCTGCCCTGGGGGGCAAGGTAGCACAGGACGTGGTTTCCTATCTGACAGAATGTGCCCCTCCAACTATATTCCTAGGAGCGGCCCTCCTGGACCTGGAGCAGACCACCCTGCCAGGCATCGCACACCTGGTGGTGGAGACCATGATTGTGTCTGATCAGATCCGGCCAGAGGACAGAGCCAGCGTCCTGCGTACCCTGCTGCTAAAACACAGGTGCAGGCAGGGCCCCTGGGGGCGGGTCTGCTTGAATACCAGTCGTGACAGGGAGCTCATTCTCCTTCCATCTTTCTAAAGCCCCAACCATTAGAAAGCTCTTACACTAAGGCAGATGAAATGGAGGCTTCAATCTTCCACTTCTTACCTCCTTGTAACCTCAGTCTGTCACGAGCCTCTCCTAACCTACCTTGTCCCCTTTCTTCAGCCATCCCAATGATGACAAGGACAGTGGCTTTTTCCCTCGAAACCCATCAAGCTCCAGTGTGAACTCAGTCCTGGGGAATCATCACCCGACCCCCAGCCATGGCCCCGATGGTGCGGTGCCTACAATGGCTGATGACCTGGGGGAGCCAGCACCACTCTGGCCACATGATCCTGATGCCAAGGAGGTCAGTGGCCTTGCTCTGACTTGGGCCAGGGAACTGAGAGGATGTCCAGTTTGAGTTGAGGTTGTCAGCAGCCTCATTGAGCAGGTCAGGAAGGTCCTGGCTTGGCACTGTGCTGGGCATGCGGGGGTCTGGAGGTGACATGCAGGAGGGCTTCCTGTGCTGGAGACGTGGGGGTAAAATGCCATCGTGTGGCAGATATGTGGGATCCAGATCCTGGCCTGGTCCCTTCTGGATGTGAAGCCATGATACCAATGGCTCCTGTCTGGGCTGGGAGGGAGAATGAAGGGCCCAGATCCAGGGCTAGATTGAGGGATGGGAGAGCCTGCCACGGCCTCCGGTCTGGGTCCCAGCCCTATTCCAGTTCTGCGTCCTCAGAAGCCCCTCCACATGCCTGGGGGAGATGGTCACCGGGGGAAAAGCCTGAAGCTGCTGGAGAAGATCCCTGAAGATGCTGAGGCCACCGTTGTGCTTGTGGGTGAGCAGGGCAGGGTGCTGGGGGAAGGGCCTTCCACTGTGGCCTGCTGGTCTTGAGCTCTGGCTGGAGACTGTTATCTCCATCCCTTTCTTTCTCCATCCCGCTCCTACTTCCCATCTTGCTAGTTCATATAGCAACATTGTGAGAATTAGAAAAAACCCTTATTTAATTCTCATAATTTGTCTCTTGGTAAATTGTAATAAATATATAAGTGCATAAGTTAATAGGGTCTTTTAGAGTGGAGTTTCTTTGTGCAGTGTGCAACCTGCTCCACTGTGCATAAAAGCCCCAGATCCTTGCTCAGCACCCTCTGCCTTCCTCTTCCCCCAGGTTGTGTGCCTTTCTTGGAGCAGCCAGCGGCAGCCTTTGTGCGGCTGAGTGAGGCTGTGCTCTTGGAGTCTGTGCTTGAGGTCCCTGTGCCTGTCCGCTTCCTCTTCGTGATGCTGGGGCCCAGCCACACCAGCACCGACTATCATGAGCTGGGGCGCTCCATTGCCACCCTCATGTCTGACAAGGTGGGCTCTGCACCCCCAGCTTGGGCTTGTAGGCCTATTTCCTTGGGCCCTGCTTGCTCTCTGGCCCTCTCAGTGCCCACGGAGGCAGGGGTGCTGAGGCCCCTCGCAGGTGGAGGCCATGCTCTGGAGTGTGGTTGGCCCATGGTAGAAAAGGGAGCCCTGGGCTGCGGCTTGGGAGGAGGGATGATGTAAGGGAGAGGAAGTCCAGACCTTGAAGTTTCATCTGTAACGAAGACTTGAAGGGAGGGCTGGTTGTGCTGGTCTTTGCTGTGTTTCTCCTGGGCTTGGATAGGAAGGTCCTCTAGCCAGGGGCCATCTTCAAAACACACCACCCCAGCCAAAATGGTTCTGGAGGCCCCTGCTCTCCCCTGTGTGCTTTAGTTGCTGCATGTGGAAAAGTCTGGAGGCCCTGAGGAGAACAGAGGGCATTTGGAGAAGTCCAGGGCAGCGCTGCTCGCGGGCCTGCAGGGAGGAGTGCCAATATTTTGACAGTTGATATTGCCAGATTGGCCCTGTGGCCATGGCTGCCCGTCCACCCTGCCCCTAGCTCTGTGATCCAACACCTCCTCCCAGGAGCCCTCCTCCAAAGGCCTCCTCCCCCTTCCCTCCTGTCCCCTCAGCTGTTTCACGAGGCTGCCTACCAGGCAGACGACCGGCAGGACCTCCTGAGCGCCATCAGCGAGTTCCTGGACGGCAGCATTGTGATCCCCCCATCTGAGGTGGAGGGCCGGGACCTACTGCGCTCCGTGGCCGCCTTCCAGCGAGAGCTGCTGAGGAAGCGCAGGGAGCGTGAGCAGACCAAAGTCGAGACGACCACCCGGGGAGGCTACGTGGCCCCTGGGAAAGGTCAGACCCATGACCCTGCCTTGCTCTGTCCTGACTGCTCCAGTCCTTCCTGCTGGCTTCAGCTTCACATCCCTGACCCCATGTCTCAGGCCTGGCAGGGCTGAGCTTGGGGCCTCCAGGCTGGAGGGAGTGACCCGTATTCCAGCAGCCTCTTGTTCCCCAGAGCTGTCTCTGGAGTTGGGGGGCTCAGAGGCCACCCCTGAAGACGACCCCCTGCTGCGGACGGGCTCGGTGTTTGGGGGGCTTGTCCGGGATGTGAAGCGGCGCTACCCCCACTACCCCAGTGACCTGCGGGACGCCCTGCACTCCCAGTGTGTGGCCGCTGTGCTCTTCATCTACTTTGCGGCCCTCAGCCCTGCCATCACTTTTGGGGGCCTGCTAGGTAAGAGGTGGGGGAGTTGGGGCTCCTGTGGTCACTTTGGGGTTTCTGGGCCACAGTGTCCTAGGGGTCACTTTAGGGAGACAATAGAGGAGCTCGAAAGGTGTGACCACCTGTGGAGCTGCCGGGTTGGTGAATCCTAGAGGTCACTTTTGGGGGACTCTAAAGTGAGGTGGTGGGAGAGTTATAAAGGGTGAGGTCCTATGACCACCTTTGGACTGGGGACCCTGTATGTCACTCTGGGGGCCACTCTGCTTCTGCTGGGGTCCCCAGTTTAGGATAAGCTAGAAGAGGAAGGAGGCAGGTATAAAGAGCCAGGCTAGGGCCACCCTACTGCCACTGCTCGCCTCAGGAGAGAAGACCGAGGGGCTGATGGGTGTGTCGGAGCTGATCGTGTCCACGGCTGTGCTGGGCGTCCTCTTCTCTCTGCTGGGTGCCCAGCCGCTGCTGGTGGTTGGCTTCTCGGGGCCGCTGCTTGTCTTTGAAGAAGCCTTCTTCAAGGTAAAGCCACGCTCTCCCCTGGGCTGCCCACCCTGCCCCTCCATGCCTCTCTCCTCCTCTCTCCCCTGGAGTCCACCACCTTCCCCTCCCATCAAGGGCAGATGGCCTGTGGGTGACTGCCACATCTCTGCCCCTAGTTCTGCCGTGCCCAGGATCTGGAGTACCTCACTGGCCGAGTGTGGGTTGGGCTTTGGCTGGTGGTCTTCGTCCTTGCCCTGGTGGCAGCTGAAGGCAGCTTCCTGGTCCGCTATATCTCACCTTTCACCCAGGAGATCTTTGCCTTCCTCATCTCGCTCATTTTCATCTATGAGACCTTCCACAAGCTCTACAAGGTGGGGGTCAGGATGGAGTGGGTGCAGATAAGCCTGCAGGTCTCCAGGGAGTGGGGGAAGGCAGCTTTGGAGTCTGGGGGCAGGGGAACACGGGGAGGGGCTCTGCTGGGGGTGGGGTATCACGGACACCCTAGGTCTGAGCTGAAGGGGAGGGGCTGAGACCCAGAGGATGCCAGTCGCACCCTGAGATACTGGAGGCTTAGCTTTGTGGATTCACCTGCACAGGTGTGATGGAGTAGGGGCACTGGCAGCGCTAAGAGGCTGTGTCCTTGGGTCACCTTTTTTAGGGGTGTGAGCGTGTGTGTGTGATGCTGGAAGTTGCAGATTACTGCTGTCTGCTCAGGTGTGTGAGGGGCACCCCCTCTTTCACAGGTGTACTGAAGTGATGACTTCAGGCTCACTTACCCAAGTGGGTGATAAGGTATCCTTGTTACAGGTGTTCACAGAGCACCCCCTGCTGCCATTCTACCCTCCTGAGGGGACCCTGGAGGCTGGCCTGGAGCCAAATGGCAGCGCCCTGCCCCCCACCGAGGGACCACCTGGCCCCAGGAACCAGCCCAACACGGCTCTGCTGTCTCTCATCCTCATGCTTGGAACCTTCCTCATTGCCTTCTTCCTGCGCAAATTCAGGAACAGCCGCTTCCTTGGGGGCAAGGTGCATGGCACCCGGGTGTGGTGCCCTCCCAAAGAGCCCCTCAATGCCAGACTGTACTCCAGAGAGAGGCTGCGTCCCTCTCCTTTCCCCAGCCAACCTATGGGCTCACACCAAGTCTGGGCAGCCCTGGTACCCCATTAGAAACCGCCTCCTCAAGAATGTTTTCACTGTCCCCCAAAGAAGTTTCATCAAGATGATAATGCCCTCCTGGGTGCAGTTGGCCCCCATAGGAGGGGCTCAGAGAGACAGGTTGGGGGACTTCTGGCTTCTGGAAGGGCAGGGGTGGGGTGGTAAGCCCGAGTCTACAGACCCTCATTCCACCTCTGCTTCCTCCTGACTGGCCCCCTGCAGGCTCGCCGCCTCATTGGGGATTTTGGCATCCCCATCTCCATCTTGGTGATGGTCCTGGTAGACTACTCTATTACAGACACCTACACACAGGTGGGTGAGCCCTGTCCCTACTGCGTATGGTTCCCACCCTGGGCCAGGACCACGACTCATCCACTGCCCCTGGATCAAAAGCAGGGCTGCTCTTCTAGTAGAAGGGTGACCTGCTGTGGCCATGCTAGGTGGGTGGGGCTGGCCAAGGGAGGGCGGCCCACGGCAGAATCCTGAGGAGCAGGTGTGGCTGGGGATGGGACGGCAGGTCTCCCCATGGCAGGTCTCCCACCTGCTCTGGAGCGCTGGAAGAAGATATTTCATTTCCCTTCCCTCTCCCGGATCCCTGAAAGGGCAGAGACTTTGGAGAATACAAAATGAATTTCCCCATTCCCTGAAGTTCTGGTACTGGGGACACAGAGCTTGGCAGGAGCTGCTACTGCCTGGGCTTCCTGCATGGGGAGGCTGTGTCTTTGAGCCTGGTCTTCTTTCCTGTCCTGCAGAAGCTGACTGTGCCCACAGGGCTCTCGGTGACCTCCCCACATAAGCGTACATGGTTCATCCCACCACTGGGCAGTGCCCGCCCTTTCCCTCCCTGGATGATGGTGGCAGCCGCTGTCCCTGCCCTCCTGGTCCTCATCCTGATATTCATGGAGACACAGATCACAGCGTGAGAGGGCTGGGGGAACTTGGGAAGAGAAAGGGGGAGAGCCAGGGCCAGGCTCCTTGGATTGGTGTCAGGGTTAAAGTGGGGCATCTTGTTGGTCTGGGGGAATCAGGAGCTATGGCAGGCCTTGAGGAGGAGAGGGTCAGGAGCTGGTAGGCTGAGGAGGTGGAGGGTCAGCAGGGAGCAGTGGGATGTGGGTAGGGGCAGGGATATGAGTCTGGACATGGTCCTGGGTGGTTTGATATGATGTATGTCTGTCACCACCACAGTTTGCATGGTGGCACTTGACAGTCCTCAGAATGCTCTGGCAGGATGTTCTTTCACCCAGGGATGCTCACATGTATCTAATTTTGGTTAAACCAAAATAATGTGGTGAGATCTGGCATCTGGCTTTTGTGGTGTTTTAAATATTCACAGTATAAGAATTTGGCTCAAATTTGCTGCAATGTGAGAACTTCAATTTGGGAACTTGAAAGAGGAAGCTGGCAGGTCCTGGGGAGAAATGTGTCTGCACGTCCCTCCCCCACACTCCTGTCCTTGTGTGTGTGTCTGCAGGCTGTGTGTGCTGCCAGCCCCCAGCCAGCCATCCCTGTTCCCCTCCCCGCTGCAGGCTCATTGTCAGTCAGAAGGCGAGGAGGCTGCTCAAGGGCTCTGGCTTTCACCTTGACCTGCTGCTGATCGGTTCCCTGGGTGGCCTCTGTGGGCTGTTTGGGTTGCCCTGGCTTACAGCTGCCACCGTCCGCTCTGTCACCCACGTCAATGCTCTGACAGTGATGCGCACTGCCATTGCACCTGGTGATAAGCCCCAGATCCAGGAGGTGCGGGAGCAGCGGGTCACCGGGGTGCTCATCGCCTGTCTTGTGGGTGAGAGCCCGGCCTTCCCTGCAGACCTGCGTTGGGCCCTATGACCTGCAGTTCTGTCCCAGGCCTGACCAGGTTGCCTCTGAATCTGCAAATGTGTCCCATCTGTCTGTTCCTGACTCCCAACCTACCTTCTCGCCTTGTGAGCCCTTCCCTGAGCCCTCTTCTAGTTCTGTGTCCTTTTCCATCTTCTGTTCAGGTGGCCTAGCTGACCTGTCACAGGGTTCATGTCCCATTGTTCCCAGGCCCATCTGTCTTCATGGAGGCCGCCTGAGGGGTCAGGTAGGCCTGTGTCACCTCTTCCAGGCCTGTCCATCGTCATGGGAGCTGTGTTGCGGCGGATCCCACTGGCCGTGCTCTTCGGGATTTTCCTGTACATGGGCGTCACATCACTGTCTGGTATCCAGCTGTCCCAGCGTCTGTTGCTCATCTTCATGCCGGCAAAACACCATCCAGAGCAGCCCTATGTGACTAAGGTCAGGCCAGGCAGCATGGAGGTGGGGAGATGGGGCGATGGGGCTGGAATCTAGAGAGATTCCTGTGCCAGAGATGGACAGGATGAATATGAAGGATCAATTGGGTCTTGGAGCCAGGTTCCCAAAGGTGTGGGTGGAGGTGACTGGGGCTGCTGGGTGGTGAGACCCAATGCCTGTTCCTCCAGGTGAAGACATGGCGGATGCACCTGTTTACCTGCATCCAGTTGGGCTGTATTGCCCTGCTGTGGGTGGTCAAGTCCACAGCGGCCTCTCTTGCCTTTCCCTTCCTGCTGCTGCTCACAGTGCCTCTGAGGCGTTGCCTGCTGCCCCGGCTCTTCCAGGACAGGGAGCTGCAGGCGGTAAGGGATGGGGTTTGGGGTAGCAGGCTTAGTGTGAATGGGTGCTGGAATCAGTTACTTGGGTTCCAGTCTCTATTGAGCCACCTGCCAGTTTGCATGACCTTAGCCAAGTTAGCCTTTTGAAATCTCATTTTCATCTGTAGAATGGAGCTGATAACAGATTCTACCTTATATGACTGTTGGGAAGATTAATACTAATCCACATAAAGCGCTTGTGTGGTTTGGTGCAAGAGTAAACAGGGCTGCTGTGGGCAGCAGTGCATGTTGGGCCCTGTACAAAGGCACACACACAGCTGAAAGACAGACGGGTGGGGGTGGTGTGGTGCTGAAGTCTATCCTGAGCCCTGTTTTGTTGGCTGGAGAAAGAGACATCTCTTTGCAATTCATCTATACTTAAACATGGCGGGTAGAGGTACAGCAGGAACTAGACGTGGCCCTGGGAAAGAATTTCGCATGTAGTAGTTGCCGTCATGATTATTATTATTATTAGGATGTGCCAGATAATCTGGGGGGTAACCCAAAGATTTTGGTCAAGGAAAATGCTTCAACCTGGGGTCATGGTCCCTGCAGAGAGTGAGGCCTGGGGATGGTCTGGGAGTAGGGAAGGCTGGCGGGTGAAGGAAGGGGAGTTGCTTCCTTGCTCAACCTCATGCTCCTTTCTGCAGCTGGACTCAGAAGATGCTGAACCAAACTTTGACGAGGATGGCCAGGATGAGTACAACGAGCTGCACATGCCTGTGTGACCCCTCTAGGATGGTGCCCCTCATAGACCCTATCTTAGTGATCAACACTGGGCCCCAGGCAGAGTCCAGCGCCAGGGCCAGGGATGTGCCTGGAGCTATGACTGATGCCAGGCCAGAGTGACCGTCTGACTTCAGCCCAGGACCTTGCACAGACCAGACCGACACAGGCTTTGAGCTCATTATAACCACACTCCTTGTCTTGTGTCTGCCTCACTTTCTTGGTGCCATCTCTGGTTTCTCAGGTCACATTATCCATCTGGAAGTGGAAGAATTGGAAGAATTTTATTATGTGGGTCATCAAAACCTGGGAGAGGTTTAAGGCAAGGACAGAGTCCTTGAGGTGAAAGGGGAGAATCAAGACCACAGAAGGTCAGGGCTGGGCCTTATCATCCCTGCCTCAGGCCCCCTCCAGTTCAGCTGATGAGCAGGAGGCTCAAGGTCTGCTCAAGGTCATATGTCCTGCATAGAAAGGGGGAGGAGTGGGAGGGAAGTGGGAGGTGGTTCCTTCACTTTAGCCCCTAGGAAAATTAGAGTGCCTCCAGTGGCCGTGGGACTACAAAGAAAAATGGAAATGTTTATCTTCCTTTCCCGTTCCCGGGCATTCTTGGGGGGCAGGGACAGCTGCCCAATTCCCTGGATGCCAGTGGTGCTGAATTGGGGATCCCTTGGGCCATTTTAGCCTCCAGGCTTAAAAAAGAGGCAGTTCTGAGATTCCTGAAGCCACTCCTTGTGCAACAGCCTCTGTTTTGCCAGAAATAACCTGGGAGGCCTTGAGGAGGGTGGAAACAGGAGCCTGTTGCGTCACAGTTGCTAGGCAACCCGCAGCCTGATGGAGCCAGTCGTCCCGTGTTGCCCTCCGGTGGTCAGTCTCGTGCACTGCAGGCTCCGTCCCGGCTGAGCGGAGTAGCGCTGCCACCTGGTGGATTTGGGGCGATCCAATCCCATTCAAGTGTTCTGTTCCTCCTGGGGAGGCATGCTGGGTCGGGAGGTTCCCGGGAAGACCGCAGCTCTGAGCGTCCAGGGCTGGGAACCCACTCAGCCTCACATTAGTCGTTCCCTCCTGAGGCGGCCCTGCTGCCTCTGCACTCTTGCTCCTTTTTCCTCCCAGGGCCTCTGAATAGCTAGTGCCCCAAAACTGGTCAGAACGCTCTGAGGCTGTTTGTTGTGTTTCTAAGCACTGGCTGAGCCTTCCAGCTGTCCCGGATTACGATTTGGGTTTCAGCATTTCATTTCGGCCTCACTCCCTTGGTCTCTGGCACCTCAGTGTGTCTCACTGCTTCTGGCCCCTGCCAGACTTCCCTGGCCCATGTGAGGACAAGATTCCTTTTCCCTTAGATTGGCCAAGGATAGGTGGAATTTCAAAAGAACTTTGCCAAGGGACTAAGCAAAGGTCAAATGAAAAACCTATAACAGATGTGTGGAGAGAAGATAATAGATATGAAATGATAGGACCCATGAGATGACAAGGCCCAGAGGTGGCATGTGGGTACCCCACTCCCTGTCCCCAGCTGGAATCTCCCTTCTGGGCCTTGATGCTGGTGAGCTCTTCAGTTTGGTCGTGAGGATTCCTAGGTTCCTCAGGAAGGAATCTACCTCTTGTTGCATCCCAGAGAGGAAATGGCAGTCTGATCCAGGAAGGCTCTACTCTTCATTGGGCACAGATTGTGTCCGTCATCTCTGCTTGGCCAATAGCTAAAAAGTGTGGGTGTTCTGCAAGGTGGAAAACAAGGGGAAGGGGCTTTTCAGACAGGGGATTTAGTTTTGGTAGTGGCTGGTGGGTCAGGGTAGTGACTGATAAAACAAGATCCTGAGGTCTTAGAACAAAGATCTTTAGTGAAAGGTTGAGTCAGATGTAACCTCATGTCACCCACTGTGGAGAAAATGAGTGCAGTCTAAGACCCTGAAGTTTAAAGACCCCACCCCCCACCCCTGAGAGGGAGATCCAGGAGGCCAAGTCAGCACACTAGCAGAGTTGGGCCTGGTCCAAGGAGGGGGAATTCCTCCCCACCCACGGCGAATGCCCCAGGAGGGCTGAGGAGGGTTCGGGAAGACCAAGGAGACTGCAGCAACTAGAAGTTTACTGGGACTGGCACCTTGAGGGAGAGGAGCAGAAAGTGGCAGTGGGGGCCAGGTTGGGTATGTAAGAGACAGGGATGACAAGACATATGGCCAACTCAGAGAAAGGCAGCTGGGCCTGGCCTGAGCCTGGACCATCACAGAATACAATTTAGGGACATTTGGAGTTTGTTCTGAAGCCTTGGAGTCCCGTATTTCCTCTTATTTTCTCTTTATAGGCCTTTTAGTCTTACTTTTTTGGGGCCTGGGCTCCTCAACTGAGGCCTTTTTCAAGGTATGAAGGGGAGTCAACAGGAGCCTGATAGCACATCTCTGGGGGATGTGACAAAGGTGACTGAAAAGGGGTTATAGGCCATGATATTTTTGAACAACCCCAGTACCAGCTGCTTTGTTCCAGAAGTGGCTTTGTATGTGCTCTAGAACGAGCACAGACAAAGTGGCAGAGGACCCTCCAAAAGGGCTATGCAACAAGGCCCCTGCGACTTTCCCAGTTACGGCTACACCTTGGACAAGTTCAAGCCCACTTTAGGTCCAGAGGAGTGCTAGGTCATTCTTTTACCTTGAGCAAAGCGGGTGACTGTCATTTTCTTGTTCCATGCTGAGGATTCAGCTCACTCAGGACATCTGATGCCCTCATGACAGCCTTTGGCGGTCAGCACCCACAGACCATCTGCTTGGATTGCCCTGGGCCCCTCCTTTAGGGCACAGAAGCTGGCAATAATGTGTCCCATTTGGCAGGTGGTGTGACATCTCTTCTTGTATCATGTCAGGTGATTCAAATAATGATCATGCCTGCTGACACTTGGAGCTCCCAAAGGGAATTCTAACTAAGCAGCAAAGGAAAGATGAAACAAAACTCAAGGGCACTTGGCCAAAGGCTGGCAGCACAGCCGGTGACGGAGCTACTGCCGAAAACAACAGTAAAAGAGGCTCTGGAAAGCACTGAACCGGGGGTTGAATCCATTGTGGTAAATTAGGAAGTGCAAAGTGAGGAATTTGGATTTCAGATAAATAAGTTATGTGATTCTCTGAGAGATTTTGGTGGATTGCGTGACTCACCGTTTGTGCAAAGAGCAGACTCCATTGTTGGTAGGATTTGGGTTTCGTAAGGAAGGTTTAATGTTTGAGACGGCTTCTGGGATTGTTTTTAAATTGAACAGTGCTTTGTCAAGCACTAGCTGAGCAGACAGCCATTGAGATGTTCTGCGGGTGATGGATTTAGGGGATGTGGAGGAGTGGCACAGAGCTCCTCAATGTCCATTGGGCCCTGGATAGGGCTTAGGACCAGGGGAGATGAGGACAGGAGGTGGGGCCCAGCTGGAGTTGGGGCATGGCCAGGTGCAGCAGAGCTCAGAGCTAGTGGAAAGATGGAGCAAGGGAAAGGAGGGGGCAAAGCCAGCATCCTCGTGTAGGTCCCTTGGCATTCCCTATCAAGACACCTCTCCAACTGGATCCCCATTGCTTGAACTTGTCTGTCCCCCTCTAGGAGGTAAGATGGGCAGAGTCCCAGCCTGAGCTGTTTTTGTACTCGTGGTGCCACCCATAGTGCCTGGCCACAATGTATGGCAAGCATAGGCTGAGTAGGTGTAAGGGCAGGAGGACCAAGGGGCCGCAGACTCTGCCCCATCTGGTCGACACCAGTAGAGCTTCTAAAGAATTCTGAAAATGTTTTGGTTTTCAGGTTTGTTCATTTCAACGACAGCTGTCATGTTCTCTGTGCCCGTGAGTGCTAATGATCTCAAAATCCAAAGAGCCAGATGGAGGGAGAGACGTTGGTGATTCTACATCCTGCCTGTCAGGTTGATGAGTTGACTCTGGCAGGGGGAAAGGGGAAGTACCACCATCCTACTCCACTGGTAGCTCCTCAGAGTGCTAGAAGCAGACTGTCTTCTCCATTATGGTTCTCAGAGCGCCATTCATCTACAGGGTATTTGTAGGCACTTTCCCAAGACTGGGGTCCTTGGATGTGGCCCACAGGCTTTATCTTCTCTGCTCTGTTTATCAGCCTCTGTTCTCAAGGGCCCAGCCCTACCCCTCCCTCTCTGGCAAAGTTTCTTATTATGTCCTAGGGTCCCTCTGCATCTCAGTTGCCTGAGAACTTGATAAAATTGCCAACCCTGGACTCCCTCCTGGGGGGCTGACCTGGTGGAGCCTTGCTAGACCTGCTTCCTGATGATCTCTGATATCTGGTCTTGCTGAACCTGTCTTGGGGACCTTTGGAGCATACTTTCAGGACCATTCAGGGGCTTTCTGCTTTCCAACTTGTTCTCACAATGGTTCTGGTTTTATTGTTGATTTAACAGGGATTCAAGTCCGACATCACTTTGAGTCTCCTCCCTAATGTGGATCCTGTGCTTGGTCAGGAGAATTTCCAGCCACAGTGAGCTGTGAGGGGCTGTGAGGGACGGGGCTCCAGTGCTCTTTCCCCAGTCTTCACATCACATCCTTGTAGTTAGAGGCCTCACCCTGCAGTAGCGCAGGGAAGACAGTGTACAGAGGCCCCTTTGTCCTTCTGGGTGCCCAAGGGAGGCCCTATAGCTTTTCAAGGGTTGGGTAAGGGGAAGTAAGTGGGTGGAAATTCAGGAAGGATATACTCAAAAAATGGTGTCTCCTCCAGGGACAACCGAGCTAGATTGTAAGGCCTGGAGTAGCTGACCAGGACATCAGGTGTTTAGTACAGGTAGAATTTTCCAATAAGTGTGGCCTACACCACCAGACAACTTTTTTTTAATAACCAAGTGTGTCAATAAATACAGAGCAAATCCCTAAAGCAACTGGAAACAGCCCAGAACCAAGGGACATTTTCTGAGATCAGGGAAGTCTCCCTGCAGTGCTTTCCCAAGTGGAGAAGGATAACAGTGTTGGTGTGAGAGATGGTTTTGGATGGTGTTTGGATAGTTTAACTGTCACAGTTACACATTTTCATGCATTGTATTAAAATTCCCAACAGCTCGGGAGGCTGAGGCAGGAGGATAGTGAGTTTGAAGCCAGTCTCAGCAAAGGCGAGGTGCTAAGCTACTTAGTGAGACCCTGTCTCTAAATCAAATACAAAATAGGGCTGGAGATGTGGCTCAGTGGTTGAGTGCCGCTGAGTTCAATCCCTGGTACTCCTCACCCCTCAAAAGAATGCATAACCCAGTGATTTTGCAGATAGCATAGTGTAGGACAAGGCTGAAGTAAATATGTAAGTTGTTATTAAGTGAGTTGATTTAGAGAAAAAGTACAAATTTTCTAAGTGTACATTTAGGAAGTGTGTATAGCACGCAGTGTGATGATGGGAGAGGGCTAGAGTTTCAGAAATCATTGCTTTAAGCTAGATATCCTTAACTCTGGCTGTCACTGGAATCAATAAGACTGTTCTAAAAAATATGAATATCTAGATGTTACCCTACAGGTTCACACTGATATTTTAAAAAAATGTACCCCTCCCTCAGCAATTTCCAGCAATCTAATTTGAAGTCAGGGTAGAGAACCACTATCCTAAACCAATATGTTCTTTTTCCATGGATGATTTCCATCCCCATTCCCATTATAGTTGAAAGTTATTTTTTATTGTTGTGCTTCTTAGTATGGAAATACAAACGCACAGTTTGCATATTTATTTTAGGAAGCTCGAGGGCAGGACATGCGTCTATTTTCTGTTATGTTTACCAAGCAACATTGCAAATTCCAGTGTTGGGCCGGCTGGGCTGTGGTCTGGGAGCACCCGCCTCATGGGCTGGTTTTGCTGTTATTAAAGGTATTGTGGTTGGGAGGCCAGAACACAGGGACTGGGAGGAGGGAGCCCTGAGTCCTGCCTTGGCTCAGGTAATAGCTGGCCACTTTGGTTATATCACCTCATTCTTCTAGAGGATGAAGCATTTGGTGCTTCATGAACTTTTGGTGCTGCATGAATTTTTTCTTCGTACAGACCTTGATCAGGAGCTGGCCCAGGAGAAGTGGGAAGTAGGGGCTGTAGTGACACGTGAACCCCCAAATAACCTCCCGGTCAACTGATGTGGTTAGGGACTTTTTTTTTTAGTCTGTCAGGTAGAACAGAGCACAGATCCTGGGGCAGTGGCACTTTTGCATTTCCAAGGAAGTCAGGAACTCAAGGACCTTAGAGGATGAGGTAGGGTCATGGGGTGGGGCTGAGCTGTGACCTGGGAGAATGATCTCCATAACTCCAACAAAGCTATGAGAAATAAGCAGAATTCAATTAGATGAAGTTTTAATATCCGTAAGAAGTGTATGATCCTATGAGATAAGAAACATGTAAAGAATGAAGAATTCTTTGGAGGTAAATGAATAAATATATAGTTTTATATCTTAAGGGTCAAATAAATGTAAATCAGGTGTAGAACCTGGATGGGGGTTGTGGATCCCACTCTGGTTTGAATATTGGATGAGGGACTGGGCTAAGTTAGAGACTGGAAACAGGCCTCAGTAGGTCTCACAGAGTCTCCATCTAGGAACTAAACAATATCTCACCCAGAGCTTCTGCTGATCAGCAACCTCAATTAGCTGGGAATGAAGTCATCTCCCCTGTGGGTAAACCTTTAGTAACCTTGGGAATATTTAAAATTATGCATACAAATGTTTAAGGGAATCAAAACTTTAGTTTTAATATCTTTGAGTTAAAGAATTTGTGCATATGTAGTAGTTTATGTATGTACAATTTTTTTTTTTTCCGCGGTGCTGGGGATTAGAACCCATGGCTTGTGTTTGCAAGGCAGGCACTCTACCAACTGAGCTATATCCTCAGCCCTGTATGTACAATTTTAAAGAGAAGTCGGCCATTAGAATAATATATCACCCTGGACATTCTACTTTAATGTTCATACTTGAATAATTGATTGATATTTGTGATTTTGAAATTGAAATTTCAAGTTTACATCTAGTTTGGACATTTAAGAGAATTCAAGTTTCACTGTTTTTGTAGGCTCAATTTATTAAATCTGTGAGAATCACTCTTGTGCTTGGGGAGGTTTGTCAGTCAGACGAAGCACTTAAAAAGGAATTGAATATATTAAATTTGTAAATGCCATTTAAAATGTTAAAGAGGTTTAATTAACTAAGTGTATAAATGGGACTAAGCATTAATCAAAAGCCTTCTCAAAGTGATTGTTAATATTTGCTAGGCTTATAAGTAGGATAATAAGATTCCTAAGCTGCTTTTACAAGCTCAAGGAAGAAATATACCTTTCTGAATCTATAAATTTAATAAATTAAATACTACTTTTCAAAACCCAAGTAGGGTGAATTTTGAAACAAAAACCACCTTTAAGGACATAAAAAACTTTCCTCTAACTAGTGAGTCTTCATCAGTCCAGGAGATGAGTGGAGAGGGAGGGAGCAGAGAAAGGAAAGTAAGATTTCAGGTTTATAGAACAATCTTGTTCCCAAGGTCAGGCTCGTTGGTTTACCCCACCCAGTGCCAAACTGCTCATTTCACTGGAAGAGTCTTCACTTATGTGAGTGGGGGTCAGAATCACTGAGGGGGTATTTGCAATTGAGAAAGCAGATTGTGCCCGTTGTATTTGTATTGTGGACAAATCATATAGTGCAGATGAGGTGTGCATCTCTTCCCAGTTCCTCAGTCAGTGATATTACACTGAGAGCCAGAAACTGGCCTTAATGGGAATATTTACATCAGAGAAATGAGGAGATATTGCAAATCAGGCACCCCCTTCATAAAGGTTATTAAACTTTGGCTAGTGCACCTCTGCTTCCAAGGTAGGAAATTTCCCATAATCAGAAGTAGGTGTAGGTACTAGATGACTCTCCCTTCCCTAAGTGACAAATGTCCATCAAAAATTAGAAAATGTCTCCGATCTGTTATTAGAGGAAAAGGAATCTGGGCTCCTCCTTAGGATATTTTCTACCTTCATTTCTACAAAGCAGTTACAGGCCTTGATTGGGGTGGATGCTGGGGAAATGGAATCCTGGCTGTTTATAATCTCAGTTTTTGAATATTCAGCAGAGAAATGGGAGGATGGAGAAACTACAGAGAAATGGAGCTTTATGAAGGCTCAGATCTGGTTACACTTTCTCGTCGGCAATGTCCTTCCTGCTCTCTTGCTCTCAGTATCTGATCCTTTGGTTAACACTGGATCTGGAGTCTGTAGAACCACCTACTGGCTTTGTTCTTCCACAATTTTCCCTTATTCCATACTGCAGCTATGGCTGGTCCAAAGTGTGGCGTGTGTAGACAAGGGAATCCATGAACAGGGGTAAGGAGTCCTCTACATACACAAGGGCTGCCCATTTGGCCCTATCAGCATCTGCAGTCCCTGATGCATGGAGAGGGTCTCTCTGCAGCCACTGGGGCCTAGGCAAAGATGAGATTCCGACAGAGTACTTTTGGGGCTGAGGCCCTGGGAACCCCTGAGTTCCTGGTCCTTCCTAACTAAATTCGAGTTCATCCTTCCTCATTTGTCCTTAACCAAATTCTATTTTTGGCCTAAACAAATTCTAGTTGAGTTGTTTGGCACATACAGCTGAAAAATTCCAGATAAACACACACGTCTTGTAGAGATCCCCTGCCCCCAGCTTCTAGAGCTTCTCTCCCATCCTCTGACTCCCCTCTGTTTAGGAATTGCGTATGTGGTCTAAAACTGTCAGTCACAACCTAAAACCACGGGACAGCACTTTTGCCCCCTTGAGATCTGGTAAACTTAAAGATTAGCTTTGGGGGTCCCCTGAGAGGCTGAATTTCTCCTCTTGAGTGTCTTGGGCTGCTGCACCCAGCCACCAACTTGAATCGGAGGCAAGGTAATGGCACAATTCTGCTGTTTTATAGCCTGAAAGACACATTTAGACAGAAATACACTTTTTTTTTCTCAGTATGGAAGAAACCTCCAAAAAGCAAGCCAAATGTTTTTGAGAAACATTTTGAAGGGAGAGGTAAACTGATTGGGTGCTGAGATACCTCCATCTTCGCCTCCTGTATTCCCTAATTTATTTTGGCATCAGAATATCTATAGTGCCACCATCAAGCCACATGTTAATTTTTTTCTTTGTTTAGGCAAGGGTGTAAACTGCATATGGTTTATTTCAATTAGCTTAATTGTTTTTGGTATTTAATAGCTAATTGTTCTAATTAGCTTCCAAGGCACAACAATGCCTACTACGGTAATGACTGCATCTTATCCATATGGTTACAGAAGACAGATGAGTCAATTTCCCACCCTCAGGCTGTGTGAGTCCCAGGAGGACAGGGCAGATGTGAGAGGAGGAAGATGGAAGTCCTCGAGAGAGCTGACCTGGCCTTGAATGCAAAAATCTGAATATTAAGAATAAAGGAGGAGGTGATGGACAGGGAAATAAAACAGGAGAATGAAGGATTTATGGAAGACTTGAATCATCTATTTTCTTAATGTAGATACCATGGAGTGATGCTGGGTGAATAATAATAAGAATAACAACAAATTTCACAGTGCCAGCAGTCTATATTGGCTGTGATCTGAAGTGGCAATGTTTGAAGACCAAATTGTAGGATATTGAGAGTGAGAAATGCCCTGGGGTGCAATATGTCTTAGCAATAGCTGGTACCAGTCAAAGCCTGGATGACATTTCTCTGGCAAATCTGGCTCAGAAGTAGTTCATAACTAGTGCCTGGCATATATTAGAAGCTTAATATATGTTTTAATCAGCACCTGTCAGGAAATCCTATGGGCTCAACCTTCAAAATATATCTGGAGTCTGACACTTAGCACCTCCTTAACTAGTATGATCCTGGTCTGATCCACCATCATCTTTGACCCAGCTGCCTCTGCTAGTTTTCCACTGGTCTCCCAACATCTACCCTCAGCCCCTACAGTTTTTTCTTAACGTGGCAACTGACTTAGGCCGTTCCCTGTTGCTATAACAAAATTCCAAAGACTGAATAATTTATAAAGAATAAAGTTTATTTGGTTCATGATTCTGGAGACTGGAAGTTCAAAAGTGTGTTGCCAGCATCTGCTCCACATCTGCGAGGGTCTTCTTTTGCATCATAACGTGGTGGAAGGCATTGCATGGTGAGACAGAACAAGCATGCTAGCTGGGTCTCTTCTTATAAAGCCACTAATGCTATCAAGGGAGCCCCACCCTCACAGCCTTATCTAATCCTAATTGTCTCCCAAAGACCCCACCTGCAAATGCCATCAATATGTGAATTTGGAAGTTTAGTTTTCAACACATGAACTTTTGGGAGACACACTCAAACCACCGCAGCAGCTAAAGGAATCTTCTAGAAACGTAAATCATATCATATCACTGCTTTTCTCAGAACCCTCTGATGGCACCCGTCTCACTTGGAGTAAAGCCAGAGTCCTTGCAACGACCAGCAAGGCTGGTTCCTTTTTGCTTCCTTCTGGTTCTATCCTTCCCTGGGTCCCATTTCCCCCTCCTTTGACCTCTGGATTCTGTGGCCAGTGAGCCTGTCAATGCTGGCAGGGTGACTTCACATTGTGCAAACAGGAGGGGCAGCTATGCCAGATCTACCCCAGATCTGGCAGGGTAGATGCAGATTTTGTTGGGCCTGAAGTTCACACTATTTTAGGAACCTTCTTTAAGAAAAAGAATACAAGGACTGGGGAGGTGGCTCAGTGGTTGAGTGCTTGAGACCCTGGGCTCAGTCTCCAACACTGAAAAAAAAAGTCTTACTTTTGCAAATTTTACAAAACTATTGACGATGTGGGTCATACCCTCTCTGCATCCAGGGAAGAAGCCTCTTTAGCTTTTGGAATATTTGCCTCTGGGGTCTGAGCCTGGATTTCTGGCCATCTAGAGTGGGAAGTCTATAGGCCAGACAAGCTGCCTCCTACTTGATTAAAGCCCCTCTTAAGCAAATGCCTGAGGAGCCCATTTACCATTCTAGCTTGGAAAGGGTAAGAAAACTCCATTGTGCCTCCAAAGCCGTTCACTAAAGGACCAGGCAGGAATCAGAGGCTCTGCAGTGTCCCGGATCCCTCTGCTGTGACCTGAGACACGCCACTCCTTACCTGAAAGGTGCAGGCGCTGTTCTGGTGGGACTCTGATTGCCAGGCTGCCATGGGCTGTGGTACATGACCCCAGCTCTGTCCTTTTTGCTGGCTTGTATTTAGTTCTGTACACAATTTGTCAGCATGGTCCAATCAGGAAGAGACCCGGTTTCAGCCTCAGCATGAACCTGGCCTTCTTCTTCTTCCTTTTTTTTTTTTTTTTTTTTGCATGCTGAGGGTTGAACTCAAGGCCTCGTGCATGCTAGGTGGGCACTGTCTCTGATCCACTCCCCCAGCCTGCACCTGGCTTATTATATCAGCAATTCAGCAGGTAGCAAAACCGAATATGAAGCAAATCTTTCCCCAGATCCCATTTGGGCCAGCAGGGCTGTTCCAAGAATGTGCTCTGGCCTTTCTTTACAGAGGGACCTGGTCAAGGGGCTTTAGGAACATTAAACTGGGATGTTTGGACAGGGTTCAGACAGGAGAGGCTGAGACAAGCCAATGGTGGGAGTGGGACCTGAGGGTGAGAAAGAGGGGAGTGGCTGGCAGGAATAGGAGCTCAAGGTCATGCATTTTTCACCACCATGACCCCTAGATTCTAAAGAATGCAAGTGCCGCTCCACAGGGGGTGCTGTGTGGTCTCAGCATGTGCACTCTGATCTGTCAGCTTTGCTGCTTGGTCCTCCACATGGGCCTGTACCTCCCCGTGACTCTCCTGGGGTGACTCTTCTGGGGCTACCGAGGCCACTGAAAGCCCTCACTTGATATTCAAATATTCCCTCTTTTCATTTACTTCTCCCTCTCTCTGAGGAAATGGACTGTAAATGGCAACTTCACGGACAGTTCTGAGCTGCAAATTAGAGCTAAACCAGCAGCCCTGGGATTTACTGCCATAACCTCTTGGAATTGAACTATTAACTAATCCAAACATGAGTATATGATACAAAGTCGCCAACCCTGGCTTGAGCAATTACCAAAGCCCCTCTTCAGTCGATAATTCTAAAAATAGTTGAAATTGCAGCCACCTCTTTCATCAGATCTCAAGCTTGGGGAGGCTGGGTTTCTTTTCTTCTGCCCTCTCATGTTTTCCTAAAGATCATGGGGGCCTGTGTGGGATGTCTTTTTTACTTTGCTCCAAGAATCATGGGATGAGGCTTGAAGCCTGAAGATGCTCAAACTGAAAATTACATGGTAAATGTTCATGTTTTTAGAAATGTCCTCCAACCCTTTCAAGAAGGATCATGTTATTTGATCAAGAAGCAGAACAACAAGCAGAGCTCACCTGGAGACTGTCATGATGGGTGAGTTGTACAAGAAATACTTGTTGAGGTAACATGTTCACAAGAGCAGGGTTTTTTTTTTTTTTTATTAAGGTCATGGTGGTGGAGACATGCCAAATATTTTGTAATGAATGTTTTTATTTGTTTGTTTGCTTATTTCTTTATGTAGAGATGGGATCTCACTGTGTCACCAGGCTGACCTCCAATGCCTGGCTTCAAGTCATCCTCCTGCCTCAGCCTCCTAAGTAGCTGGAATTGCAAGTGTGCATTACCATGCTTAGCTTGGATTTTGTCCTGCCTCTAACTATGTGAACTGGCCCTGGCGCATCTCCCTTCTGATTCAGGCTACTCTGGATCAGAGGCTGCTAAAGTGGGGGTTTAGGTGATGGAGGCATGTCTGTAAGCAAAAGGAGGAGAAAAGGATTCTGTTTAAATTTAAGACTAGATTCTGGTCTGGTCATTTACTGGGTGAGTAATCTTGGACAGTTACTCAATCTCTGTGCCTCTGATTCCTCATTTCTCAAGGGTGTGGACTGACACTTGCCTTTGGGGTTGTCTGAGAAGCGTGCCTGGAGACAGTGCTATGGGAGCATTTCCTGTTATGGTGATGAATTCCCTTTCAATCTCTCTGATTAAATAGAAAGTCTCAGTTTGGTGATAAAGTCTTTAACAACCTCCTTTGGTACCTGTTAATCTCCATTTAATAGAGAGCAGGGACTTGATTTTTTTTTTTTGAGTTAGCTAGAATGTATTCATACTGGTTTTCATTCCATTTATTTTTATGGTTATTTCAGCTCTCACCTTTATAGGCAAGTGAAACTGATTCTTGCTTTATCACAGTGACAGAAAGTCTTTTTTATTTTCTAAAAAGCAACTTGGTTGAAAATTTGAGTTGATTTAAGAAAAAATATTAAGAAAATAACAGATATAAGTGCAAAATGAAGGAGGTAATGATTAGGAAGTTGGGAACCAAGTGATAGGAATTTGGGGAGCAGCAGACGAGTCATCTCGCCTAATGGATCCAGCACAGACATCTCTGGGTGGAGGGTGCATTTGGGCCTCTGTATATAGGTGAGGGTACTTCGCTGCGACATGTCCTCTGGCTCCTCTTTGCCTTGCCCTTTGGTACGGCCACAAGCTGAATCACTGGGTCAGGTCAATGCCTGCCAGCCCCTGCTCACCTCCCTGCCTGTCCTGCTACCCCTGGCTCCTGGGATGGAGGTTCCCTGGGGAAATAGGCAGATTCTGTAAATCAGTGCATGGCTTCTGGGAAGTCACTGGAAAGTGAAACCATGAACATCTGATCATTTCTGTGAACTGTGAAGAACCGGTATGGTTTGGCTGAGTCTGGCGAAAGGTCCTAAGCTGGTTCCATCAAGGGAGGAGATGGCAAAATGGGGTGAGGGCAGAGACACCCAAAGAACGTGTGTTTTTAGGTACCATGGACAAATAAATTGAAAAAGACTGAAAAGTAAAATTCTGGGAACTTTATTCTGAGTTATTACAGAGATGCAGGTTTGTGGTCCGTGTAAAGAAGACCTGGGGAACAAAAGCCATAAATTAATGTCTTGTATGGGTGGTTGAAATAAAGGCCTTTAATGAAACTCTAGCTGTGAGGATCTGTTTCTATAATTCTATTCCTTGAACCTCCAGAGTCCTCCTGAGGCTGCCTGGGGATCCATCTTATCGTAGTTTTAGATAAATCCTGAGCACAGTTTGGTTACATAGCTCTGTTAGAGTATCCTGCTATTTCTGTAAACCAAATCATCCTTGCTGTCCTTCCTCCAGATTCCCTATTTACACCCACAGCATTCTGCTAGAATGTCCCAGTGTTAGAAACCTTTGGGGCCCATCATTCAATTTCCCTTCTCTCTTACTTCTCCACCCATCTAGCTATTTAACTCCTCCTGTTGTGGGCACAATTTAAGAATAGACGGATCACCACTGAGAAGTTCAAATCTGAGAGTCTTTTTTTTTTTTTTTTTTGCGGTGCTGGGGATTGAACCCACGGCCTTGTGCTTGTGAGGCAAGTACTCTACTGGCTGAGCTATATCCCCAGCCCCCAAATCTGAGAATCTTTATTGGCCAGCCTGCCAACTGTCTCACACAATGCCCCAAAATGGCTATTGGGAGGACAGCGCTGAGCGTAGGGTTGCAGGGGTTCTTATACCATAAGTAAAGCATGTTGGTACGTTAATCATAACTGGCTGTTGCTATGATTAAAAACTACAAACTAACATCATGAGATCTAAAATCATAAGCAGAAGGGGAAGTGAGTCAAAACGACCTTAGTTGGGTATAAGTTAAAGAATGGTCACTAACATCTAGACAATTTTTCTCTGATAGGGTACCTTGTCCAAGAAAGATCGGAACCAAAAAGAGAACGATTTTGCATTATATAAGATTTGCCATTTGTGTTGCCAAGCATGCTATGCTAAGCAACTGTTGATGGGGACAGAGGCGGGGTGTTCCCATGGGAGAAGCATTTCCTACATGACATGGAGTCTCAGGGTAAAATGGAGTCTGGTCATTGTCCATATAGTCTGGCCCATAATGCTCCAATGTTTTCTGTGTGATTACCATGGATTTAGTGTCTCTCTGTTCATTCTTTCTAGTCACAACACCCTCTTCTTCAGTTGATTTTTCATTCAATAAATATTAAGAGCCTGATGTGTGTTGGACCATGACCTGTGTCATCTCATGCCTGAACCCTTCATCTGGAATTCCTGTGGGTTTGAGCACCATGCTGGGTACATAATGGTGCTCTGGAAATATTCACTGAATTGGTCTCAAAGTATCTCTCTCTTCTTCTTACATTTGGGGATATTTTTGTTGGTTTGGTTAGGTGAGAAAAATCTCTCTTGAGACCCTGACCCATTCTGAATCCCTGGAGATTCTTTGAAACTGACCTCCTCTTGGGGCTCAGGTTTGAAGATCCACCCCAGCCCTTCCCTGTCCTCCTCAAAAATCCTGAATTATATGAGAGGACAGCTATAGAGCCATGGGGTTTAATTCACTGAGTGCCCAGATGGTCAGATAAATGAAGGTATCAGCTGCAGGTAACTTAGAGTACAATTGCTTTGCTGTGGGTCCTTGATTTTTTAAGTTACTCTATTCCCTGATTATTTTTCAGCAATCATTAGGCCTTTCTGATAATCTTTCTCTGTTAGGCAATCAATCCCTGTATAGAGAAACACCTTGTTGATGTAAGTATGGTTTATATTATGGACAGATATGTTTGTTCCTTGCTCATTGAATAAATAGTAAGATAATAATGCCATAGGTACACGTTTGAATTGAGAAAAAAATCTCTTAACTTTCCATGATAGAGTTTTCAATAGAATTCCCTCATGATAAATGTTTTTTATTCTGGAATAACATGTCACAGTGTTTACAGAAAGATTTTCTATTCAATAGCAAAATGGCTATTATTTTGATTGCATTCTCAGTCCTTGGTAATTGTCTCATTTTCCTTTTGCAGAAAGAATTCAGACACCTTAACACAGTTGTACCTCGACACCAATTCAGATCATTATGAAGAATTCTGCCAATAGAATTCAGTGGGTCGTGAATAACTTCTTTGCCCACATTAGGTTTCCTCAAATCATCTGTGATTCATAAGTAGCACAGATGTTACCAGCTGCCAGAAAATGAGGCTCGAAGTTCATGCTGATAAGGAAAAAAAAAAAAAAAAAAAAAAAACCAACAAAAAAACCCCAAACCTAATTCAAATTCTAAGAATTATTTGACCTAAATCAGTTTCAACTTGAGAAAATGGGGTCAACTCTCTGTACCCCATAAGAATCACCCTAGTGATTAAAAAGTAAATCTTGAAGAATTAAATTATGCGGCTTTTCAGCTTTCCTGTGCACACTTAGGAGGGAAAAAAAAAAAAAAAAACCCAGAGCATCAAAGGCTGTCAGAATAACTCAATTTAGTGACGGTGGCAAAGCATTGCTGAAGTAGGGCTTTCCGGGCTGCAAGCTTGGCTCCGGGGAACCGCTGCACACTTCAATTGCTATCTGAGAGAAAAGAAGAGGTCTCTCTGATGAATAATTTTATGACTTTCAACCACATACATACTGCTTGAATATCAAATTATTTTAAATGAGAACTTCAAAAAGATCCACCTGTTAAATGAGTGAAAAGCCCTAAACAGCTGCCTAACAGAACAAAGAAATTTGGATTGAAATGCCAAACAGAGATGGGAATGGGGCCGGACTCTATCGTGACAGGAGTCCCAAGATGCATGTACAAGGTCAAGTTCACCTTCTGATGGGAGTGGGGTCTCTCTCATTCTGTTCTTGTTGCTATAACGAGATACCTTAGTCTAGGTATAAAGAAGTTCAAGATCAGGGAAGGAGCAACCTCATATCTGTTTTTTTTTTTTTAAATTGTACATATTTATGGGGGTACAGTGTGATATTTGATTACATGTATATAATGTGCAATGATCAAATTGGAGTAATCAGCCTCTCCATCACCTCAATATTTATCATTGTTTCATGTTGGGAACATTTAAAATTATTTCTTTCGATTATTTAAAAATATATGATAAATTGTTGCAAACTATATTTTCCCAACCATGCTATAGAACACTAGAACTTACTCCTTTCTAACTGTATATTTATAATTGTTATCTAATCTCTTTCTCTCCCACCTGCCTTCCCAGGCTCTGGTAGCCACTATTCTATTCTCTACTTCCATGGGAGCAACTTTATAGCTTCCAGCTATGAGAACGTGCAGTATTTGTCTTTCTGTGCATGGCTTATTCACTCAGCATAGTGCCCTTTAGGTGATGCCACATTTTAAAAGATCACTAATCCCATGGAGAGCTCTGATGACTTAGTCACCTCCTAAAGAGGCTCCAAACTCTTAATACAATCACATTGGTGATAAAGTTTCAAATTATGAATTTTTTGGTGGGGGGGATACATTTGGACCATAGCAGGGGGCATTGGCCCTCAGAATTTTTTTTTAATAATTGATCAAATCCATTCCTCCCTGTTTTTCAGGTAAAAATACTGAGATTAGAATATAGGTGTCCTGCCAGTCCCCTCCTCCATTCAGTGTCTAGTCTAGACACGTCCCAAGTGAGCATAGCAGGGAGAAAAATTAGTGATTGATGAACTCCTTTGGACTGTGGGATTAATGAAAGACAATGATTTATGTGTCAACCTTCCTAGATGATACTGGAATTTTAAAAAAGGGCTTCAATAGCTTCAATTCAAATAAATGAGTGAAGGTGGGGATTTCTCAGGCAGCTGGATCAGGATGGGAGTACACTACCCTTTTCCTCTGGTATCTTCTGTGTCAAACAGATACATATTTATCAAGTTGTGTATTGAGTGTTGTGGAGGAAAAATTGCCTTGGGTCAGAAAATTTGAATTCTTGTCCTGCTCTCATGCAGTATGTGTGTGGGTGAAAGTCACAAAATCATTCCTTTGAAAGGATCTGACCACCCAATGAGCCACCTGTGACCCTGACATTCGGTTTATCCAAGTTGAACTTCAGAAAAATGGGTACATGGAGATTTGCCCTGGGTTTTTTTCTCAGGGAAGTTGGAAGCAAGATAAAGGCTCATGAAAGCGAGGACAGTTTGCGAACTGGGACCTGAGATGGGGGTCTGAGTTTCACTCTCCTGGAATGGGGACCACTTCTGCTCATGGTCTTGCCTTTGCTGCCCAGAGTTCATATGTGCTGGCTTGCTCAGTCCCCCAGCTGTCCTTAAGGGGTGTTGCTCTAGATACAAACTCAGGGGAAGAGAAGAGCCTCCGAGTCGGCTGCTGGTGCTCCTGAACAGGCCTCTTTTGTCCACTTCTCAGTGTGCTGCCGATGGCTGCAACAAGTTTTGTGAAAGATAAAGAATTTAATTCACATGTGGAGATGGGAGAGGGTCTCAAATCTTCTTCCCCAAGGATAGGGTTTAGGGATATTTAAGGGATCAAAAAGCAGGGTGGTTGATGGTATGGGGAAAGGTGATTGGAAATAAGGAAAAATGAAGTAGTCAGTGGTCTGGACGTGTGTGACCAAGTTTCATAGGAACTTCGTCAGACAAGTGTTTAGAAAATCTTGGCATTGACATGCTTTGAGAGTGGAGTTTTTGCCTTCTGACATCAGAAGGTCACCCACTGGACACTTGTACAGGCCCAAGTGAAGGGGTCAGTGGTTTCAACCTGTTTGAACAACCTCCAAGTTCCTGAAAAACTAAGTAGGCAACCATTTTATCATTGTACCCCAGATGCCAGAGGTATTATTTTAGCAAAGCTAATGGTGTGTGTTTGTTTGGTTATGACCTTTAGCTAACATTGGAGCTAAAGGTGAGTAGCTAAAAACAAGTGAAGCTAGAAGCTGTGTCCAGATATTCCTTCCTTTCACTGGACAGGCAGGTCAGCTCCTCTGCACCTGTGCCCAGACCCTGGGACCTGGGAAGGCACCTGCAGCCACACTTCACTGGCCCAAGAAGACAGGCAGGCATTGCCTTTCCACCTCTTTCTTCCATACTTCTCTTTTATCTGTTTTCTCTGATCTCCACCGTGTGCCAGTTCTCCCAATCAGCCTTATCATTGGCCTGGCTTTTAAAAATTTATGTAAGGCCCATGTTAGAATTGAAACATTTTTCTTCGTAAAGATTCTGTATATTTTTTTTTTTTAGTTTTATCCTTAGCATTTTTAAAAACTCTTTTTGGTTACTGCTTTTTAAATAGGATTTTTTTTGATTATATTTTTGAATTAGCTATTTGTAGATAGTAAGTTACAGATTTCATATGTCCATTTTTATGGCAAGCCACCTATTGAATTCTATTGATCTTAACAGTTTTTTTTTGTTGTTGTTTGAACTTGATTCTCTTTGATTTTCCTGGTGTAGAGTCAAAACTGCTTGTACGTAGTTATAATGACTTCTCACTTGTGATCATGGCTTTTACTCTTCAGCAGTATTGGGTTACAGTGGTGACAGGGCCCTTTGGCTGACTTTCCTGCCTGTTCAATTGTTTTCTTCTGAGGATTCTGTCTGTCTGATTTTGCTTATGATTTGGTATCCTGAAACCTGAATTCCCTTCTGGGCTCTCACTGATTCCTAGGGGGTTCTGAGGATTTGGCCCACAGTGTTGTTGGACTGCTCAGTCCAGCTGACTTGGATCCATGTCCCATTCCAACTCCTCCTCCTTGGGGCCTCCTTGAGATTGACTTATATTCTTGAGGGCTTAGTTAATGATTTTAGGGGAAAGGAACCACAAAAACGAAATGGCCACAAAACTCCAGCATGACGTCAATGTGCAGATTTTATAATTAGGGAAATACATGTGGATGTAGTTATAAGTAAAATTTTGATTTAAAAAATACCACTGAAACATTAACAGAAATCAAACTCAAGCCAGCTTAAATTTTAAAAAGGAGAATTTATTGACTCCTAATACCAAACTGCAGAAAGGTGAGGTTGTTTCTCAACTTGCTCTCATGGCTGATTTCTTTGAGGACAAACTTACCCTCTGTAGGTTGGTGGGTCCCGCATGGTCAGCAGCTCTGGGCTGCCATCTTTAAAGTAAGAACAACCATCTATGGGGTTCTCATGGTACTGTTCTAAGCACTGGCATACTTGTCTGTTTTAATCCTCAGCATGAAGTTATGAGGTGGATGTGGCTACCCCTACTTTAGAGACAAGGAAGTAGAGCCCTTGGAGAGGAAGCTTCACAAGCTCACAGCCAGTAAAGGGACTTGCGATTTGGATTCATTTTGACAGAAGAACTCAGGCTGTCAGGTTCTGTAGGGTTCTCCTGCCTCGCCTCTTCCCACTCACTCCTGGCTGGGATTGGTGAGACTGGGACCCATGCCCGTCCCAGGGCTGTAGAGAACCTGGTGGGAGTGCAACTGTTTCCAAAGAAGGTGGGAGTGTGGTTCTGAGCAGGTGCACAATAAATACCCGCTACAATTCCCAAGCTCAAATCCAGCACACCAGGAAGAGCAGCCATGGCAGGGCTCTGGAATCCAGCCAGCACGTTTCTGCCTCCTCATCTTCCTACATACCATTCTCTCTCTCTGGAATGGCCTCTTTTCCCATGTCCTGGGTGACACGTCCCTTCTTTCTGTGTGTGGTACCTTTCTTAAAGTAGCACGGAGCAGCTTCTCTACTGCTGATTTTGAGGAGTAGCTCTACAGATTTCTTCAACCATTTGATTAACAAGAAGATGGTTTTATTTTCTGGAGAAAAAAAAAAAAAAAGGAACAACTTCCTCTGCTCACATTTTCTGATCTTACTCACCCTTAGAACTTTCCAGCTGATGGAACTTTGCTGGCAAACAAAGCAGCTCAAGGTGCCTGTGCCAAGATATTAGCATATTCTGCCCCAGGCAAAGACACTGCTGGGGCGCTCCATCTGTTTTGCCAAGTTCTCTTATGTAAGTGACAGCTGAGGGTATATTTAAAGAAACGTAGTGTTAGTGAATGAAATGTCTTAATAGAGGAACAATGAGATACAGCAGCATGCAGAGCTTGCTTTGTGGGAGCAGGTTTGTGCTGGAGGGTAATTTGGAGGTGAAGAGATGTTCAGGAGGAAGGCAGTGAAGGCAGGCTGTGGGTAAGAGTGACAGGAGAGCGCTTTTCATGTGTCAAAGGTTGTCAGCTGAGGCTTCTCTGGGACCCTCCTCGTGGGGCAGGGTGGAAACACTCCCCAGAGAACCCTGGGTGGTTTTCTGGGGCCACACACTACACCATCTTTTGCTATCCAGATCAGAGACCCCCATGTTTAGCTCACCAGTGGTTCTAGACATAATCTCCAAGCTTGGAAGTAACTGTGTTTATTTGGTGAATGTAGGGGTGTCAAAAGTTGGCACCAAGATTATTCGGTACTCTTTCTATTAGAGGGTGGGGTCAGGACTCTCCCTCCTGATTCTGGGAATGTCATGGCTGCCCTGACCAGTAGCGCATGGTGGAGAGCTGGTCCAGAAAGGGTCATGCAGTTTCTGCTCGGTGCTTTTACAATTCTCGCTTTCCAGAACCCTCACCTCATATCAGGGAAGCCTTCTCTCAGAACCTCACTACTGTGCTGTGGGAATCCCAGCCCCCACCGACAGGTCATATGTAGATGCTCTGACCTGTCCTCCAGCCATCCAAGCTCAGGCACCAGCCATGTGAGGCAGAAACCACCTTGGAAGCTTTGGCCATCATGGTGCTTGGATTCCTATTCCCCAGAATCTGGGAGTGAAATAAAATGGTTGTCTTAGGCTCTTGAGTCTTGAGCTTTTATTACACAACAAAGATAATGGAAACAGGTCTCTTGATATCAACTACAACTGAAGGCCAAAAGACCCTCTTCAGCTCCCCAGTGCCAGGGAATGGGGAATTGTATGAGTATCCAAGTAGAATGGGGTTCTTTGCAAATAAGTGGGATCCCAGGCTTCTGGCATTGTTTCAAAGGCTTCCAGAGTGTACAAAAATCGTGTCCAGGGCTGGGGATATAGCTCAGTTGGTAGAGCGCCTGCCTTGCAAGCACAAGGCCCTGGGTTCAATCCTCAGCACCGCAAAAAAAAAAAAAAAAAAAAAAAAAATAGTGTCCAAGAATATTTCCCAGCTTGGACTCTGCCACACTTCCTGTGGCATTTGGGCTCTGCCCTAGCTTATCCGTCTTGTTGGAAGATTCCAATGGACATTTTCTCCTCTCAGCGATTTTTTGACTCTAAGAACCATCCCCAGGGTTTGTCAACCACCCAGAAGGTTTGATCCCAGTAACTTTCTTCCTCCTGCCATATTGTTTGTTTCCCAGACACTGAATATGATACTGGCTTTAGACTATTGATGCTTGAAGGATTTCAGTCCATCAATCAACAAACAGTGGCTGAGTGACGACTCTTTTTAAGGGCCTGTGGAAGAAACAACTTATGGCTCAGTCCTTGCTCTCAAGAGCTGGTAATTTATTTGGGGAAAGAAGACACAAGCATGTAAAGTAATAGCACAAAGGTTATGCTATTTGCAGTATTGATTTAGCACTCACACCTAAGACAGTGGGTAGCAGGTACTCTTCATCCTCTGTGCCTGGTGGAGCCAGGATCTCCTTTATGATACACAGCTCTGTAAAAGAGAATATCGTATTGAAAAATGGCTCTCCAAATACTGAAAAGCAAAACCAAAGAAGATTTGTGGATGCAGTGACAGCCTATCTTCTGTATTAACCCATTAAATAACAAAATCTAGCAATAGTTTTATTCTCACCCTAGTTTTTTAAAAATATTTTTTAAGATGTTGATGGACCTTTATTTTATTATTTACATGTGGTGCTGAGACTCGAACCCAGTGCCTCACATATGCTAGGCAAGCACTCTACCACTGAGCCACATCCCAGCTCCCCTCACCCTAGTTTTGAAGCAGTTATAGTATAAACTCTATATGGCAACAACCGTAATGTGATATTAAATATCTAGGACTTCTATGGGTCACAAAGTGACAGCTACTGTTAATATTTCCATGTTTCATCTTAATTAGGGGTAAATGCGGACAAAATGGGGTCCATGATCTGCAGCCCTGGCTTCATACCCAGAGATTCAGATTTAATTGGACTGAGTGTGATTCTCCAAATTGCCCAGGTGGCTCTATCCTGCCACTCTTAACTGAGAACCATGGCCCTCCTCTAATGCGGAGATGACCCAAGCAGCTTGGGAGCTTTCATGGAGTTGAGTCCAGACTTCCCAACCCACTAGATGTGTGATCATGGAGCCTCAATATCCCTATCTGGAAAATGGGGCCATGATAGTACCAGCCAATAGGGAGGCTGAGAAGATTGAGACAATGCACCATGCTGTGAGGCTCAAGTGGTAGCTGCCCTGATGGTCAAGGTCATTTCACTGACATGGATGAGTGAAGGTGGAAGAGAGCACTTGGGCATTTTCTCCTTGTGCTGTGCCCTGTGTGGGTCTGGATCCAGCACCCCACCCAGCATACACCAACCCTTGTGCCCAGGAGAAGGCAGCTGGGCTGTCCCCAGCCCCTGTGCCTCAGCAGGCCACAGAAGCTGGGGATGGTAAGAAGACATTTATTCCCCAGGCAGGGGGTGTTAAAGAGGAGACTTCTGCATTTGAAGCACTTTTACTTATGAAGGGCCTTTCTCGTGTGAAAAATGCTCACACAGTCACTTTCCACAGTGGCTGCATTACCATTATTTTCAACACTCTGAGGACAAAATGAGATTAGATGTGGGGAAGGGGCCGCGGTAGGATGAGCATTCAAGTGCTGGATTTAAATCCAATTCTGCAGGTTGAGCCTGTGTTAATGCACTATTATAGGATTTGGAGGCAAGGGCCTCTGTGGCCTAATCCAAGGTTTCTCCAACATCTGGGTCATTGGCAATGTCACTGCTGCTTTTATTCTAACTCTATCAAGGGTATAGTCAGGGAGAGAGCTAATTCTTAATTCCTACAATTGCTTGCCTTGAAGGCACCAAATAGACACCTCTGCCAGTGAACCTTCCTTGATCACAGGAGGCCTGAAACAGAAATGGGTTAACCCTTTGTGATGGTTAGAGAAGGTATGGGAATATACATGCCCGCTGTCTTTTCACTCCATCTGGATGAATTTCAGACAGAAGAGCTCAGGGATCAAAGAAGGATGCACATTCAATTACCTTGCTGTGGCCACAATCTGCTCAGCTGGTTAGGGGCCCCAAGAGCCTGCATGATAGGCAGCAGCACCCTCACCAAGAGTTATGTGGCAAGTGGTACCGTGACTGAGAAATCAGCCCCTTCCCAGAGGGAGATCAGAGAGTGGCATGCAAAAACTATGACCAGGCCTTAAGAGAGCAGGATGGACACTGTTCCTCAGCTGACCTCTCAGCCACTCTCAAGCTTCTTTTCTACTCTGAAACTCGAGGGAGTTAAGTACTCACTTCTTTCCATTACAACTACTGGTGGCCAATGATGTGGTTTGAAAGCATGAATTATAAGTAGGAGTCTGCTAGTGGGTTTCAGGAAAACTTTTGTTCTCCTCATAAAAGAGAAGTAGCTGTCCCTACTGCTTCTCCTTTCTTCTATTTGGAAAGCAGATACAATGCCTGGAGGTGTGGCAGCCATCCTGCACCCAGGAGGCTGTGCAGCAGGTTCACCAATAACCAGTCCCAAAGGAGGACTCCCACTGTGTGGATGGCAAAGGTCATCATTATACCCATTACCAGAAATAGGATCCAAACACTTTTGCCCTCTGATTCTGAGCTGCAGTTTTATCAAACTGCCTGAGTCATGGGTAGCGAGTCATGGGTGCAACAGGTTACATGAAGTGGATTTATTACTTAAAGATAGGAAGCAAGGAGCACAAGTAGCCCAGAGTCCAGTGGCAAGCCAGTTCCCCAAAGTTCAAGAGGCTGCCTGGGGCAGATGGGGTCTTGATGGCTCATGTCCAGCTTGCACCATAGCAGGGGACCTGGAAAGGCAGCCCACCCCAGGCGATGTACCTTTGAGACTATGTGACTCACTGGGAAAGATGTGAAGGACATCCTACTTCCAGGGAAGAGAGGAACAAACCCCAGGCTGTCAGGGGCAGTTCCTCCCTAACTCAAGATGTCACATTCCCTGGGAGGAATGGGAACACCGCCCAGGTTGTTTCAGGCAGTTCCTCCCTATCTCCGAATATTGCTTTCCCAACACAATCTGCAGTTATTTTGAGAATTACATGCAAGAAGGGGAGGCGGGGAGAGACTGGGTCAGTCAAGCTATCTGGGGACTGTCTGGCAGAGGCAATGAGCCTGAGACAAAGGCCACTGTGAAGATGCTGTCCCTGCCATGTCAGGCCTCCAGATAGAGGCCAGAGGCTGCCTTCCTTGAGACTTCTTACTAGGTGAGAAATAAATCCCTGTTTATCTAAGTTGCTGCAAGTCTGCTTCCTAATGCCTGCAATGTCATCCCAATAGAAAAAGAAAAGTGCAGATGAAATATGCAATTGAAAAGTGGAGGAGGAGAGAGCTGGCACAGGAGGGACCTGGAGAGGCTTCCTGGAGGAGATGGTAGCATTTGAGTTAGGCAGTAGGTAGAAACCGGAGGAGAGTCGTCCACAGCATGAGCGAAGGCAGGAGTGGGAAGTGAGGTGTGGCTGGGACAAGTGGTGAACTAACGCCTGCTCTTTCTGCAAGTTGTAGGAACTGAATCCAAACTAGAATGAGAGGCCAGGACAATTATTTACTCATGAGATTGAGAAGCCCAAGAATGCACTGGCTTCTGGCATGTGGGGGTCCAGAAACAGATTGCATCTCAGGAGCAGACTATGCTCTTGGGTCTCTCTTGTTGAGTGGCAGACAAGACAACCAGGATCAGTGTCTGACCCACATTTTCCCTCCTGAGAAAGAGGACTTTGGACTCTTCATGTTCCATGTATCAGGCCCTGCCAAAACCACCATTGGCCTTGGTTGGGTCACTTCCCATCAGTTCAGTACAGACAGATGTGGGGGTGGGGGCATGGTCTCTGAAAGGGGATCCTGGGAAGGGCTGCCACTTGTCATGTCCCTGCCCTGCTGACAGCCCCTAGAGTCCACATGGAGTGAGGGTGGGCTCTCCAAGGACTCAGGAGAGGATGGGTGGTGCATCCTGGGTGGACACA
Source organism: Glaucomys volans (assembly GCA_020662805.1). Taxonomy (NCBI): domain Eukaryota; kingdom Metazoa; phylum Chordata; class Mammalia; order Rodentia; family Sciuridae; genus Glaucomys; species Glaucomys volans. The sequence goes on from JAJEJO010004445.1 coordinate 69,460, forward strand.
CCACAGTGATGCAGACCTCGAGAAGCAGGTAATTCAGGTGCATATAGGCCAGGGAGAAGAATGTGCCAGATCTGCCCCAGGATCCTTGGGCTCATTGGATCTGTTGCAACTGTCTGCCCTACCCCCACTGAGATTATAGGGACAAAGAACCAAGGCAGCCAGCAGCCCCTCCAGGGGATGCTAAGGCTTCTCATGAAGCCAGTCTCTGGACATTTCTCTCACATTTATCACTTCTCTGCCTTCCTTCACTTGCTTTCCAGTTGGACTAATGGCCATTTTCTCTCTCTCCTCTCTCTTTTTCTTTCTCTTATTAAAGCGAAGACCACAATAGGAGGAACGGGAAAAGCAATGAGTGCCAGGCTGCTGTCATCATCTCTGGGCTGCAATGGAACAACATGTGATGCAGGGAAATATAGCTTGCAGGCTTCCACACTGCCTTGCTCCCTGTCACCCAACTGTCCACTCATCTCTCTGGGAGCCCTGGAGGGTCCTGACCCGGGGAACAGGGCTCTGGAGTCGTCTCTAGCTCTTCTTTCTACCAAGGTATCCACCACAGGGACCAAACTGCTTCTTTTGACCAGCTGGAGACTTCTTCCAGCAGAGGCACTGGAGCTTAAGTAATTAAGCAAAGAATGTTTGTAGCTTTGGCAGCTCAGGAGAGAAACCTCACTTCAGTGCTCTCAGACTCTTTGTTTCTGTGCAGCTCCTGGAACTCCTATTCCCACTGCAGTCCTCTGCCATGAAACCAGTTGAGAAGTCTTCCTTCCTCGTGCGTTCATTCCACAGCTGTGCACTGAGCTCCCATTACATGCCAGACACATGGCTTGTTCCGTTGTTCCTTGACTAGGCAGGCTCCCTGGGAACTTTCTGGACACCAAATGCAGAAGGCACCTCTTAGATTTGCTTCGGGGTGATCCTTGTGAGTTCAGAGCCCATTTCTTCCCTTTCTCCCAACGTCCAAAGCCAATCTTTTCCTTCCTTTCTTCTTGTATCCCTTTTCTGTTTCTTTGGCTCCCATTAGCCTTTGAAACAAATCCATTGTGAATGTTCATTATTTTCCTTTTAATATACACAAATATTTTGCTCCCATTGAAGCTTGCCTTCTCACAAACCTCTTGACTCTTAGGAAAACACTTTCATCCTGAGGCAGCAAATGTAGTGGAAGAAACAGGGGATTTTGGAGGAAGAAGAGTTTTCCATTTTAAGTCCCAATGATCACTACTGTGACCATTGGCAATGATACTAATACTCACCCCCGAGGTCTTTTATGAGGATTAAATGAAGTTATTCATGTGAAAATACCACAATGCACCCAGAAGCACGATACAGATGTTTTGTGCACGTTCTGGATGCCCATGCACAAGACAACCTTAGCCTTGGGCCTGAGGGGATGTGCGTATGAGCACTGGAACTGCCCTGTGCCCCATGACTAGATTCCAGGATCTTTCCATTTTCAGCCCTTTCTATCCTTGCTCCAGGGGCAGATGCTGGAAACCGACTGAGATATTTTCTGGATTAATTGCCCCTAGACATTCAGGGTTTTATGTTTCAGAACTCTGAACAGTCTGGGATTTTAACCTCCTTTCTGCTGCTCCTAGTCTGTATTTGGAAATGAATTTAAAATTACATTTTTGAGATTCCACGTGTGTGATCCACTGAGCTATTCAAAGTGTGGTCTGAGGCTGTTTATGAGCCTGGGATCTTGACCTGGCTTCACTGCGACTCTGAACTTACCCTCAGACTCCAGGGTTTCCTTGTGTTGCCTCTCGTGGCCTTTGGCATCACTCAGATTGCTTGGCTACCGCCCTCTGCATCCTGTGATGCACTCTCCTGTCGTGCTTCTCCTTCCTCAAGCTGGGCAGTGACCACTCAGTTTTCTAGGTGGTCATTTCTTTCTGAGTCACAACTTCAACCCTTAGGTGGGTCATTTCTCTCCGCAGCTTGCTGGTGGGAAGGCACCTGTGTCCCCATTGCTTCCTTACCTATAAGCAGCACTACTTTTGTTCTTTTAATAGGAACAGGTGAATCCACCTGAAATCTTTTTGCTGCAGTGAGATTTGCTTTATTTTTCTGTATATCGAATACATTTCCTCTCTCCCAAATTATATTTTATATATACAGTGTATAATTTTATGTTCTGTTATATAATGTATAATGTTATATGTTGTATGCTATGTGCAACATGTAACAATATATACAACATATACGTAATATAGTCTATTACATAATATACAATTGTTTATTGTATATGCAAGTTTTCCTGCGAAACTTAACACATTGGTATAAGGGATAGTTGGAAGGCTGAAAAGAGGTGAAATAACGGGTCATGCTACCCCCTAGTGGCGGAGTATGGCAACACACATTTCAGCAAAGATGAAAATTTTCTATCCTCTTAGCAAATATTTAAAAAAACCCCAGAGACCGCACAGATGAACATAAATTTGGGAAATTCCACTCATGTTGTATATTTAAATGTGTTTCCATTGAATTCTGTACCCATAGATGCAAAGATATTTCTTTCTAGCTCTGTGATTTTAGTCTTTTTGGGATAATAGACTATTACACTATTATTTTTGGTGGATTGATAATGCTGTGTACTAAATCTACATGAGTTCGTGTTTTCTTCTACAGCTTATGTGTTTTTTTTTTCCTAAAAAACTTTCTGTTGAATTGGGATGCATCTTGTACACGTGGGTATTTCACATGCTGGTAATGATGTAAGGCAGGGGCTCTGGGGGCATGAACAGCATGTGCCTGCTGGCCAGATGCCTCTGTGGAGTCAAGGATTCTGGGCAGATGGACTCTAGGTTGCTGGGAAGCTTGTCCAGGAGTCCAGCAGACGCGGGCAGCCCCAGTTGAGATCTGCTGCAATGCATGTTCCCTTTTTACCAGCGCTTTAGCTGCTGTTTGTCCCTTTACCTGTATTCCCTGGAGCATCTTCACCTGCCAACTGCTGGGCATCTGGGCTTGGGACCTTGCAAGAGGTTTACTTGTTCCTCCAGCTGCATCCCAAATGCTGGATGTGGAACCAGCAGCAAGCACTCTGGGCTGTCCAGGCCACACTGAAATTATTTAACACAATACATCAGAGCAGGTGTGGGCAGGCATTCTCTGCGAAGGGCCAGAAAGTGAATATTTTGGACTGGTGGGCCACACAGTGTCTGTCACAAGTATGGTACTGGATTCTGCTGGCGTAGTGCAAAGATGCCACAGAAGAACATGAGGCTGTACTTCAAATTGACTTTACTGACATCTGATCTCTGTGTTGTTTTCACATGTCATGAAACCTCATTCTTCTATTAGTGTATTTTAATTATTTTAAAATGGAAGAATCATTTTTAACTTGTGAACAGTACAAAAACAGGCATCAGGCTGTAACTGGCCTGGGGCCTGGGGCCATAGTTTGCTGGCTCTTGTCTTGGAGTGAGTATCTGTCCCCCTTGCTAGTGATCACAGTTTTTTTCTAACCACCATAAACAGCTGAATTCAGAACTTTAGTCTATTCAGTTTTCTAGTTAAGACACAATTCACAGATGTTAAAATACGTAGTCAGTTTCAAACAGACACATGTTTATTTAGGTGTTTGGAACTGCTTGACTGAATTCAGCCTTTTATTTCCTCAAAAGATCTTGTTGATCCATTGAAAATTCTCTTTCCAAAGCAAACTTATGGGTGTTTTATCGAAGTCTAATTTGGACTGCTGGGGCCTCACTCTGTCACCTCTGGATCCTTTTTCTTCTGTGTTTGAACCTCTGCCTATTTTCTCCTTTCTTCTTTCTAACTAGCTCCTGTATAATTAAATGTTACTTCATTTGGAGGTTTGGAGCCTTCAACAACCCTGCTAATCATGCTGTGGCCCTCCTGTGGCCTCTTCTATTTCCTTTTGAGATGAAGTGCTCAGACCTGATGGCAGTCAAGGTCAGGCTGCCCGCATTTGAATTACATACCAGCACACCATTACCATGGTGTTGGCCCCTTAATGCAGACTAATAGCTCATTCTCCTTCCTGACCTCCAGAGAGCCCTGAGCGGCCATCCTCGGGCTCCTTTGTGATCATTTCAAGATCTTTCTTTAGGAAGTTATAACTAATTCAAGGCCCATCAGCGATCATAAATAGTTTAAATTGCTCTTTGGAGTGCGAACTGCTTCCCATGGGCCATTTAATTTACCAAGTGTCCCCTTGCTGTGCTTGTCCCAGACCAGCCCTGTCCCTGCCCTTATTAACTGTTTCCATAGCTCACTTTGGTCTAGTTGGGAGAATGGAACTTATATTTGGGACTGAGCTTAATGCATTAAACAAATGTATTAAATGTGGGTTTGAACTGATCTTGAGCTTTTTAAGCTGGGGGGGATCATTTCTGGAAGATTCCTGAGAGGCCAAACTAATCCCGAAATTGTGCTGAGAGGTAGTTTGCTTCTGTTCAGAGCAAACACTGAAATTTTACTTTACCTTAAACTCTCCTGGTTTTAGGATTTTACTGAGTTTAAATAATTTGCCGCCTCTGGAGATCTTCTGAGACCCATTTCTGTCCAGTTGGTTAGACTAGTTTTTGGTGTTGGGGATTGAACCCAGAGGTGCTTTGCCACTGAGCCACATCCCCAGCCCTTTTTATTTATTTATTTTTTAAATTTTGAGACAGGGTCTTGCTAAGTTGCTTAGGACCTCACTTGGTTACTGGGGTTGGCCTTGAACTTGTGATCCTCCTGTGTTGCTGGGATTACAGGCCTGCACCATTGCACTCTGCTCGTCTAGACTGTTTTCTTTTTGGAACCAGGGTTTGAACTTAGGGACACTCGACCACCGAGCCACATCCCCAGCCCTATTTTGTATTTTATTTAGAGACGGGGTCTCCCTGAGTTGCTTAGGGCCTCGCTAAGTTGCTGAGGCTGGCGTTGAACTCGAGATCCTCCTGACTCAGCCTCCCAAGTCGCTTGGATTACAGGCGTGCGCCACCACGCCTGGCTCTAGACCGTTTTTTTAAGCTGCTTCTCATTAGTACTTTTTCAAGATGGTTAAATACATGAATTAAGTTGATCAAATTTAAATATGGATTAGATAATAATATTTTGCAATGATAAAGCTCCTGAATTTTATAATTGCCATTGTGGCTTTGGAATGCTGTAGTATTTGGTAGATACATGCTGAAAAATTCAGGAATAAAGCATCATGATGCTGGCCCCTTATTTCAAATGATTCAGAAAAAAAGAAGAAGGAGGAGGAGTGAAGAAAGTGGAGGAGGAGAATATAATAATGTAGACTGGCATGTATGTGAGCACACACATGTATGTAGAAAGATGAAGCAGATTGGGCAAAATGCTGATGGTGAGTCAGGTGAATGAAGGTGAAGAAAGGTGACTCTAAGCCTGGCACGGTGGCGCCCGCCTGTAATCCCAGCACTTGGGAGGCTGAGGCAGGAGGATCGCGAGTTCAAAGCCAGCCTCAGCAACTTAGCGAGACCCTAAGCAACTCAGTGAGACCCTGTCTATAAATAAAATACAAAATAGGGCTGGGGATGTGGCTCAGTGGTGGAGTGCTCCCTGGTTCAATCCCCAGTATCAAAAAAAAAAAAAAAAAAAAAAAAAAAGAAAGGTGACTCTAGGTGAAGCATACAGGGTGGTTCATTCATAGTTTGGCCACTTTTCTGTTTGTCTGAAGTTCTTTGAAAATGTATTTTCATTTGTTAGGAAGGTGGATCCATGGTCACAGCAGCACCTAAGACATGTGAACAACTGCTGGCTGGACCCTGCCTTCCCCTCTGTGACCCTTGGTGTGTTTTTGGACTTAGTCACCCACCCTGTGATGGTGAATGTCCCTGCTCTTCCGGTCCCTGTCGCCACTGGTCTGCCCTGTCTTAGGAAATCACTAGACGTGGACTGAGCAGACATTGACAGGACAGGGGAGAGGGCAGGGTGCAGATCTGTGATCCCCTTTCTCAAGGAGCCACAGTCTAACAGGAAAGAAACCAAACAGAAACACAAAGCCTGGAAAGGAGAAGAGCGGGTCACAGAAGGGTCTGATCCACTCGGGGGCCTAGGGAACCCTTCTGGGGAGAGGTGGTGCTTGATCCCATGGCTGCGGGATCCTGGGGTGATGGCATGCTTTGGACTGTGGGGCCAGGAGCAGGTTGGAGGTGTTGAGAGAAGCCAGCTTGTCTAGGGCAGAGAGCACAGAGCGGGGGCAGATGACGTGGGAGAGGCAAATGGATCTCATAGGCCATGTTAATAACTTATTGTTCTTTATTCTGAGAGCTATGGGAAGGAGTTATCAGCAATGTCATGATTAGATTTGTGTTTTTTGGATAAAAAAGCCTTCTAGCTGCAATGTAGAAAATGAATTGAAAAAGACAGCAAGGTGATGGGAAGGCAGGTGGGGGACTGTTGCAGCATCTTGTGAGCAGCGATGCTCCCCTGGACCAGATGGTGGCTGCATGGACAGGGAGGACCAGATAGACTGTGGAGATATGCAGGAGGGAAGCTCTGAGGGACTTGTGATTAATTGGACCACCCCATCCTGACACCTTTTTATTGAAAAATTTCTATTTCCTTTTGGTTTGTAGATTGTTTGGAAAATACAAGTACTTGCTCCCTCCCCCAAGCATTTGCAAATATGCCCATTGACATGGCATTGAATAACGTCTGGCTGGTGTTTGTCTGAGATGAATATTCCTCTCACAGAGAGGATGGCTTATCTCATTCAGTAAGATCATGCTAATTAGGAATTGGGAACTCCCCATCTCACACATTCTGGAATCTTAAGCTGTGCAAGATGGAAATTAATGTGGCTTTTAAACAATCTATTGCACTTAGGAAGTGGCACATTAGACAATAGGGTTTCTATTGGAAGATATGAATTTTGACAGGGAAGAGGCCTGCACCATGCAATCTCAATACTGACAAATAAATGCCGTTGTACTTTTCCATGCCAGGGATGATTTACAATTATAGCAATACATGGTTCTCTTTGATTGATGGCATCCTGTTAGCCATGGAATTACTTAGCAAAATCAGTGTGGCTTGATGTAAGGTTTTTTCCTGGCCTAGAAAAAATTTTGGCCCGAAGAAAAGATGACATTAATTTAGGAATAGTGGAGTTATCATTGAGTTATCAAAATAAATCTGAGGACATAAATCAATTCTACTGCGTGGAGAATGCTAAATCAATAAGTCCAGAAAGACTTTATTGATTCTGTGGCTATCACTCAAGCCTTCTTCATTAGATTCCTCGGCCATATGTTTAATTGAAATGATAATGTAGATAACTTTGGGTAGGTCCGGGCATCCTGACTTTGAGGCAGGGTAGTTCAAGGTAAGTGAAATGATTTGACTCAGCTGGCTCTCCTGCAGGCTCAAAGGGGATGGACTCTATGTCTCTATGCCACCTGGGAGGACTTTATGCCTTCTTCCTATCTCCTGGAACTTGTGTTCCAGGCAGATAGGGCTCTTTGGTTTTAAGTCACTCCATCTAAATTCAATTTAAAAAACTATATGAACAAATTGATCACAATATTAAGGGGACACTGAAAAAGTCACCCCTATTAACACCACCCTAATATATCAGCAAGGATTGTACTGAACTGTAGTGTCTATTTCTGTGACTTGTCTCCTTCACTTAAAGGATTGCGAGCAATTGAGAACAAGCCTTTTATCTCAGTATCATGGTTCAGTGCATATGTACCTTCATAGCAAAGAGCCCCCAAATGTAGTGTAGAACATAAGAGCCATGTGCTTTGCTCATGATTCCAAGGGTCGGCCTGGAGGTTCTGTTCAGGGCAGCCTACTGGGAGTGGGGAGTCCAGGGAGGCTCCCTGAATGTCTGGCAGCGATGGGTGACATCTGGGGTGAAGGCTACCTGCCTTTCATTTTCTGGTGGGCACTTCATACAACAGCAGGAGTTCCCATCAGCCAGAGGGGACTAATTACCAAGTACTTGTGCAAGTTCTTATCAAGGCTTTGCTTGTGTCACGTTTGCTAATATTCCATTGGCTGAAGCCAGTTACATGGCAAGGCCACATTTGAAAAATGGCCAAATGAACTCTACCATCTGATGAGAGGAACAGCAAAATATTGCAGCCATTTCCCACTGAAAATGGGAATCTACCCATTTTCTACCACTGAAACCTATGTGAACTTGCATTTTCTGTTTTTTTAAAAACTTAGCTATAGATGCTTTCTCTTGTATATGATTTTTAAAAAGCTAAGATATTGGGCATTTACTGTGTATTAATTGCTTCACACATGTAAAACATTTAATCTACAGACACTCCTAAAATGTAGGTAAAATGATTATCTGCACTGTTATGGTTTGGATGTGAGGTGTCCCCCAAAAACTCACATGTGAGACAATGCAAGAAGGTTCAGAGAAGAAATGATTGGGTTACGAGAGCCTTAACCCAATCAGTCAATTAATCACCTGATGGGATTAATTGAGTGGTTACTGAAGGCAGGTGGGGTGTGGCTGGAGGAGCTGTGGCATTGGGGATGTGGGTTTGGGGTATATATTTGTATCTGATGAGTGGAGTCTCTCTGCTTTCTAATCATCATGTGGGCTGCTTCCCTCTGCTACACTCTTATGCCATGATGTTCTGCCTTACCTCGAACCCTGAGGAATGGAGTCTGCAGTCCATGGACTGAGACCTCTGAAACTGTGAGCTCCCAAGTAAACTTTTCCTCCTGTACAGTTGTGTTGATCAGGTCATTTAGTCCCAGCAGTGCAAAAGTTGACTCAAACACCCACGTTATCAGAGGCTCAGGGATGCAAAGCGACTTATTCAAAGTCCCACAGCTAATTAATGGGGGAGCACAAATTTTGGCCCTGATTTCTCTGGCTCTAGAATTTTACTCTAGTAGACTTTTCATGATGATAAGTACTTCCTTGTTGTTAGATGTTTAGACATTGATTATTTTCTGAAGTTGTAGGAAATATCATAGGGAATATCTCCCCAAATTATATGTGGACTCTGTACTCCCATGCCTTCCTGACCCAAGTGTGATTGGGGTCTTATGGGAAAGCAATGCCATCACCCAAATATCCATACACCTTCTGATTTTTAATAATTTTGATGTTCGTGTCTCTCCTGAGTCATGGAGGCAAAGGGTTGGTAGCAAGATTCCATCAAACCCTAAGGAAGGGTCTGGGTGCCCATCCATGTGGCTGCTCACCCTCCCTTCTCTCTTGTCAGGCAGGAGGGGCGCTGTAGTGAGTTCAACCTGAGCAGCCAGGAATGTTTGTTTTCTTGCCTCTTTGTCCTGTGTCAAGTGTCTCCCAAATGATTATCATGACATTTCTGGCTTCCTCCTGGCCAGCCGACTTCCAGTGATTAATCAGTTGACTGTTCAGTGTTGGGGGAGTCATGCTGAACAGACCACGGCTCAGAGTTTGCTTTGGAGAAGGCTGTGCCAGGCTCAGTAACCCCACTCCTGCATGGTGGATTCAGAACAAAGCAGCTGCTTGGATGGGACCGTTGGGCTGGAAAGATGGTCCATGAGAATTAACACCGACATTCCAGAGGAGCTTCCAGGGTGTCCAAGAGGCCGGGTGGGGGTGCACTCCCACGTCTTTCCACACCCTAACCACCACTGCAAGTGTTTGGCTTAAAAAGTAGGGAGCTTTCCTAAGACCTAGAACCTACATATATGAACTTTTCGAGAAACTCGAGTCCTCAATTTCTCAAAGTCCCAGCTCATGCAGTGTGCTTTCTGGCATGCTCCAGTCTGTGCTGGACCTGACTCAGACTAGCTGGGGAGAGCTGATTGTTGGATTCTCATGAATTTCTTTGAGCCAGTTGTTAAACATTTCATTATTAAAAAATAATAATAGAAAGTTGAAATAAACTACCTTAAAAAGGTAATAAATACTCAAAAACTCATTGCCTTTTATTTATTTTCTTTGATTTTTTTTTCCCTTTGGTACTGGGGATTGAACTCAGGGGTTTTGTACATTGGACTCTTTTTAAAATTTTTGAGACAGGATCTTGTTAAGTTGTTGAGACTGACCTTTTGATCCTCTGCCTCAATCTCCTGAGTTGCTGGAAATATAGATGCGTGCTACTGTTAGCAGCTTTTTAAAGTGTGGTGGAAATACTATATCATGGTGCGCTACTGTGTGTTTCTTTCCAACTCTCCATTTCATGACATCATGTTGGTAGCTTGGAATCAACCATGGTGGGAATATTTACATCCTAGAAATCTGCAAATGCTACCGATCAAGGCTTGATTGATTGTTTTGTTGATTGCCAAGGCTTGAGAAAGTGATGGAGAAAATTAGAACTATGCATATTAAACTTAAAAAAGTGTGTTATATCTGTACCTGTTCATTGTGAATAGTATAAAAAGTTGAAGAAATTCTAGTATTTGAAACTATCATTATTACTCATGTTGATGAACAAGTGGAAGCTCTGAGTTACATCTTCATTATTTCACTTCCTTTTATTGTTAATGTAAAACAAAATCACTAGTATTCATGTAACTGCCCTTTTTTTGGTCAATTCAACTATAGATTGTGTACAGACACAAGAATTTGGCAAAAATCAACAAAACCTTGGGAGAGAATCTATTTTCTACATGTAATTCATAATAAAGAGTATTCTACAATTTGTTATTTTTTACTAATTGGGTGTTATACATCCTTTCTATTGGTAAAGTTTACATTAAACATACATGCACAGTATATTCAAGTTTCCCACCAGAGAGTGGCAGTTAGACACACAAGCACACTACTGCATCTCCCCACAGCTCTCTTCCTCCTCACGGAGAAGAAGCTGGGGGTTTGCCTCTGCAATCTGAACTGGTGGGATCGACACCTCTCCTTTAATCCTTGACTGCCCTCAGGCACCAAGAACCCTATAAATGATCACATTCCGCCAGCTGGGGATGTCCACAGGACAAAGAAATCACTCTCCTACCATCTGAGGCGTGTCATGGGAAGAACCGTCACATAAATAGAGAGAGGGCAGTTAGTGGTTCTTGGTTCTCATTTTAGGTCTCCTGTAAGTGTGTCTTGATCATTGCAAAGGAGCCTTTGAAAATTTTTGCATTCACATTTTTTTTTTTTGAATCAGGGATTGAACCCAGGGGCACTCAGCCACTGAACCTCATCCCCAGCCCTTTTTTGTATTTTATTTAGAGACAGGGTCTCACTGAGTTGCTTAGGGCCTCGCTAAGTTGCTGAGGCTGGCTTTGAACTTGCGATCCTCCTGCCTCAGCCTCCCAAGTGCTGGGATTATAGGCATGCGCCACGCGCCTGGCTTGCATTCACATTTCTGAAGGTAACAAGGAGAGGCGATGTTAATACACATTATCATTTACAAAGTGCATACACTTTGATTAGATTACTTCATACTTCTCAAGAGTTCTCTGCTTCTAGCAATTCCTATGCAGCTGGAGAGGGTGATCGTTTATTTCAGTCCTTCTATTAGACACTCGGCTAGCTCCTTCCTCCCGAGGTCGCAGTCGCCTCTTGGACATGGTATTAAAGGCATTTACTTGCAGTGAATTCAGGGCAGGAAACAAAACCCTTTGAGGCATTATTAACAGCTGGAGTGGAAAGAGTAATCCCACTTGCCAAGAGTAAGTATGATGTGGTTGGTTATCTTTGAATCTTATTTCTCTTCCCAGGGAAAATGGGTGGGGAAGGGGAGCCGAGCACACAGAGGGGAGAAAACAGCTACCTTGAGCTTTGTGGAGAGAGCTCCTGACCATTTCTGAAATGCAGTACCTGTTCTAGCTTTCCACATATAAGAATTTAAAAAAATCCTTTGGGGGCTGGAGATGTAACTCAGTGGTAGAATGCTTGCCTGGCAAGTAGGAGGCCCTGGGTTCAATCCCCAGTATAAATAAACAAAAAGATATTAAAATGAAGGAAAGCATCACTTGACCCAATTATTACTTTTGTAATTGTGAGTGACCTTGTAGTATGTAACATTTGCTCTGGTAAATTCTTCAAGGAGTAACTGGACTCAGTGAAAAGCAAGCAGTGACTCACTGATAGTAGTTCAAGCCTGGTCACAGTAATTAGGTGAGAGTTCTGTGGTACACAGGTCATTGGGGGTTTGGTTGTTACCCAGTTAACGTGATGGATTTTCAGAACTATGTGAGATCTCTCAGTCCTGCAAATGGGCATTTGGGACTAAAAGAACTGATTTGATATTTGCTGACGATCAAGCTAACTGAGACTGTTATCAGATCTTAACTCCACTTGATTCTGTGTGAGCTTGGATTGTCTGCAACAGCATCCCTGGCCTGCTTTGGAGTGAAAAAAATCCAATTCCAAAAGTAAACAGAGGACAAGAAACAGTTTCAAGGCCAGCTTACCTGTGGAACAGAGCCGGAGTAATTAGAGCCAGCAAGCAGGGGTGCAGGACAGAAGCTGTACTTTGTACAGCCCGACATGACCCAGGAGTTTTTAAACCAAGATTTGCTTTTTTTCTCTTTAGTTATTGATTACCTTTGTGAAGGAGAGAATATTGACATGTGCAGAAGACCGTAACGAGTTGAAATAGTTTTAGATAGAGTATCTTTGGCAGGTCTTCGTGTTCAGATTTAAGTGGGAGCCACTGTGAGTTCTGAAATAGCTTTTATAACCAGTTTCATCACAGATCTAATCATCCAAAACATCATTCCCTGTAATTTGACTGAAAAGCAGCGAGACAGCAAAAGCTTCAGCTCTTGAGAGGGATTTAGCAGCCAGCCAGCTTCTGCTTATTAAAGGTGCTCTTACAGCCTCTCCTCCTCTCTCTCTTTAGTCCAACCACTACTAAATAAATCCCAAGGCTTCAATCAAGCACAGAGGTGGGAGGGCCAAGGCAAAGACCAGAACAGATTCCTGGGGGAAAACAGTCTGGTTAAAAAAACATTCAACAAAGCTTTATTGTCCTCCAAAGTTCTGATCTCAGGATTGAGAACTTGAAAAGTGAGTTTTTTTTTTTTTTTTTTTCCTTTCCAGAGGACAGACAGGAACTCACCCTCTGGCCTGTTTATAGTGGAAAGAACCCCATTAGCTGGGGAGAGACCTGGCTCTTGGAGCCTCTTCTCACTGCGTGAACTTGGAGGAAACTCTTGACTTCTCTGAGACTTGGTCCCCTGGTTTGAAGCTGTTCTTGCTTCTAGTCCCTTTATGAATTTTCCCCCATGAGAAAGCTTTCCACTTTTAAGATTACGATTCTTTGGTACTGGAGATTGAACCTAGGGGCACTTAACCACTGGGCCATATCCGCAGCCCACCCTGTCTTTATACATATTTTATTTAGCTATAGGGTCTCGCCGAGTTGCTTAGGGCCTCGCTGAGTTGCTGAGTCTGGCTTTGAAGTCAAGATCCTCCTGCCTCAGTCTCCCCAGCTGCTGGAATTACAGGCATGCGCCACCACACCTGGCTAAGATTCAGATTCTTTGAAGAGCAGGTGTGGTGGTACATGCCTGTAATCTCAGCTTCTTGGGAGGCTGAGGCTGGAAGATTGCAATTCTGAGGTCAGCCTGAGAAACTTGCAGTCTGGGAACCTTTGTGAGATCCAATCTCAAAATAAAAAAATGGCTGGAGATGAAGCTTATTGGCAGAGTTCCCCTGGGTTTGATCCCCAGTACTGAAAAGAAAATTAAGAATTTCAAAGACTTCGCTCACATCGAGTTGACTTTACTTTTATACTTCAAATTTTCAGCAAACATTAAATTATATAGAGACTATATTGGGGACATCTGCAAAGGCCAGTTGTTATTGGGATGTATAAACCAATATGTAAGGAAAATACCATACTTCAGGTAGGCCTGTGTTATCACAGAGCAGCTTTCATTTTCATTGTGTACTTCATAGCACTGGATTAAAAGAAAAAGAAGCAGATACTAAATTGGTGTGTACATGTTACCCAAGTGTCTGCCTCCGCCCTTTGCAAAGGTGGCCTTTCTCTAGTGTGTTGTTTTTCCCATGGCTATGCTGACCTCCCACGTGGTCTATGTCCTCATTGTTCTCCTCACCTTCTCAGGTGTCCTGAGACTTCCTCTCTTTCCTGCTTCTGGAAACCATCCATCTTCCCCTTCAAAGCATCAGTGACGGAGTTCAAGTGGAACAGATCTGTAGGAAGTATTTGGAGACATTACAGGTTGGTTTGGTGCAAGAGAGGAGACAAGTTCAATTTGAACCTCACTGTTGGAAACTTAACAGCAAACTCACATTGTGGTGGGTTATGTCAATGGGGAGCAGAGGACAACTGAATGGGACAATTAGCAGCACTCCTGCCTCCCTCCCCTCCTTAGGTTCTGGAGTGGGAACCTTAGATCAGAGAAGGGGAGGGAGGGATCAGGACAGGCAGAGGGCATGGAGGGAGTGCAGAGAGCCCATTGCCTCCTTCGGGTTGCGTAGAGAGGGCTCTCCTAACAATAATCCCCAACCAGATGAAGACCTTTAAAACCACTTTGGCTCCCAACATCTGGGTAGGCCAACAGGCAGCAACACAAAGTCTGCTCGATGAGGTTGGCCTTGGCCCCACATTTTTCTGTGAGCTGTCTTCCAGGTCTGTCTTTGTAAAAGCTCTTTGGTGGTGTTTAACCACCTAGTGACAGATGTAGAGATTTAACAATTGTTAGGCCCCTTGATTTTCTTGGTGGGATAAAGAATTCTTCTCCTGTCACTCATCGGCTCCAACTTGTCTTCAGATCATGTTGAAACTCCTTTTTGTCACATCCCCCAGATCATAATGAAAAGGCAGATTAATCTGATTATCGAGGCCCATCAACTCAATGCTCTTGGTGGAATGATACCCACCCGAACCCTGGAGCAGCACTTTGTGGACTTGCTGGATGTGTTATTACAATGACTTCATTTAATAAACCTGCCGTCAGCAGGTTAACTTTTGGTGAAGCACAAGTCTGAGAATCCTTGTTAGCCATGATTAGGTGACACTGATTGTTCACAAAATTTTCTCATGCCCCAGGATTCATTTTCATTAAAAGTCTAAATTGATTAAGAAAATGTCAACAAGAGCACCTGATTGGCAGCAACTTTATGGGCTTTCATGATGAAGGCGTGTTACAAGGATACCGGTTTAATCATTCGGCTTGATTTTTCCATTTGGGTTTGTGTGGGGACCTATCTCCTCTGTGCTTTCTAATCCTTCAGCCTGCTTCTCTGCCATATCTGTACTAGGGTCCTGTCAATCAAACAGGTTAGCCATCCTTCAGTGAAGGGCCATTTTACAAGTGGTGCAGAACATTCTCCAGTGGGTGGCACTGTAAGAGATTATGGTCTCTTCCCATTAAAGACTGAGGTGGAGCCAAGCTGGGTTCTCGACATTTCCCAGGGCTCTGGTCAGACTGGTGCATTCTGACCTGGCTTTCAGCTCCTTTTCCCTACCAAGTCCCTCATGACAGCGCCATCATTGTTTCCCTGCCCTCAACCCAGTGCCAGGCAACACAGGGTGCCCTCCATGGACGTTTGAGGAAAGAATGAGAAGGACAAGGGTCTTGGGCTACACACACACACACACACACACACACACACACACAATGGTTGTCTCTCTTTTCTTGAGCACTGTGTTCATATGGGTCCTTGGAGAAGCAGACTTCAAAACAGGATTGAACATGCAAGTATTTTATTAGAGGAGACGCCTATGTGAGAGAAAATGGGAAAGAGTCTGGGAGCTGTCAGACTGTGGTGCAAGTCTGACCTCCAGTGCAGCAGGAAGGGAGGCTAAGGTGGGTGATAGATTGCTGTGAAGGCCAAGGAAGGCCCAGCGAGGCTGTTGGGAGTTTTCTGCATCAGACTGAATTTATTTGGTGCAAATATACATTCTATGAATATAAGTGTGTTTTTACTTTCAAATACCCTGAACCAATGATTATCAGAAAAAGCAGCAACCAACTTTTGAAGCAATTCATTACTAAATTAGTAAATTACTACCAATTCTAAATGAGACATGCATTCATAGTCAGTATAAATATGAACCTGCTGAAATAAAAATTTCCTGTTTTCACATTGACGTTTTACAATGGAATTTTTAGTGAAAAGGAAATTGCTTTATGTAGAACCTTTACTTAATTGTATTTCCTCCAGTGGGATTTTATCTGAATTCTCTGGCATGTGAAGGAAAGGAACTAGGTTTTAACTTGTGGAAAAAAAAAAAAAAAAAGGGAAGCTTTCTACAATAATTTCCAAGGATTGAATGGAGAAGACTTATCAATTTCACTCTACAGGGAATTAAAAAATTTGAAAATAAATGTACACCATAAAGTGTATGCTCTACCAGAGGTTAAATCTGTGGTTTTTTTCTCTGTTCTAACAAGAAGGGGTCAGCAAGATATTTTGGTTGTTTTAAGAAGAATAAATCTTGATTTGCTTTAAGTGCTCTCTTCTCCACCCCCATGGAGATGTTTGGGACTCCTGGAGATGTAGAGAAAGGCGAGTGGTACTTCAATTTTCCATAAAGTGGGTGTGAGCAGACATTTGGGGACCAGGGGTCTGGAATGAGAAACTGATAATGTCCTGGAAGGACGTTTTGGGAACAGAAAGGACTTGGGGCTGCAGGTCCCTGGGACAAGTGAGAGCTGAGTCCATTTGGATCCTACATTCCAGAACCCGTAGTCTTGGAGGTAGGGGAGTTGGGATCAGAGAGGGACCACTATGATGATGGCTGTCCCCTAGTTCCTGAAGTGACAGCTGGAGCAGAGGACTCCAGCTGGGTGGCACATGCTCTTGGCTTATCCATCTCACCTCCACGGACTCTGCTTCCAGGGCGTTTGGGGGCTGCCGATGGTGATACCCACTAACTTGGTCAGGGCAACGTGGGGCAGTGGTGGTGATGCGGGTCAGAAGAGCTGGCCATCTCAGTTACATGAAGCTGAGTGGCAAGAGAGGCTTTTCTGACAACAAGATATTAGTCACTGGGATAAAGACCAAATGAACTTTCCATAGGGACCTTTGAAACAGAGGTCTCATTCAACTGGGGTGCATTTTGGATTTTGTGTGGTTTTGCCTGGTGAGATATGGGGGGTAGGAGAAGCGGGAGAGGCAGTCATGGATCCCAAAATAAGGTTGCTTCCCACACAGGGATTATCTCTTTACTCATCTCCTGAAATCCGAATGGGTCCCATCGTTGTTCCTGCTTCTCCTGGTTTGCCAGAACTCCAAAGCACATTAATGAAATATGGAAGTGAGCTGAATTATCCTTTATGCTTGGTTTCATAAAAATTAATTACAGGAAAAATATGTGCTGTGACATACTCTTTCTATCCCACTGAGAGAGGAATCTTTGTAGCACTTTCTCCTGTGAATAGAACTCAATAGTTCTCCTTTGTGTTGTAAAATGGTATTATAGTCATGCTCATGGTGGCATTGCATGTAATTACAAGCCTGTTGAGTTCTGCATTTTAACCCAGTTTTGGGGGACCTGAAGCTCAGCTTTTTTCAATCACACAGGATTAAACTTGGCATTCAAGTTTTTGTGTAAAGCTGGTGTTAGCTGGTTAATGTGCCTTCTGACCACCGGTGTGAAGAAAAATCAATTTCATTCAGGGTACAGAGCCAACTGGTGCGGTGGTCTAGGTTTGTGGAAAGAGACAGTGTCCTTTCTGATGTAGAGCTCAAGTCTGACTCATCCCTATTTCATACCTGCTGTCAAAACATTTTGAATATTGCCTCTGACTTACATCAGTACATTTTTTTTTTAAACATGTAGGTTGGATTATCAAGCTGTAACCCGAGATGTTATGTCTAGCCATGAAAATAAGTGCCAACTGACATGTCTAAAATTCATGGGCAACTGATGAAGTGCAATGGATTTACAAGGAGCTACCCCGGACTTCATCAAAATGAGGCAACTGAATACTGTTGAAATAATTGTTTTATTTACAGTCCATTAAAATTCCAATGGGCAGATTGCCAAACCAGGGTCGATCATACCTGGGACCATACATAGGTCAAAAATCTCCCTTACTTGCCACTTTTTCTTCCTAGAGTCCTGTCTAGTGTACATGCTCATCTGGTCCAGCAGTATTCTGGTCTCCATGACTCTGCAATGAGTCACCTTGCTAGATCAGCTCTGTGGAGCTGAGCACGTGCTTTCAAGTAAGATCATGAACGTTGAATTCCTGGTCCCCTTGGAGCCCTTCGTGCAGGATGTCATATCTCACATTGAATGTTTTTTCTTGGATGGACCACTGTCTAAGAGGGCTGAGAATTGGAAAGGAGACAGGAAAAGGGGTCTTTTGGGATTTATGCTGGTGATGATGTTGGAGAGTGCATTTCTCTTGTTCAGTTTTCCCGACCACTGTCAACAATTCTCATCTAGCACAGCCAATTGTATGCAGTAGACCTTTCCTGTCCTACTACTATCCAAACATACAATTATAACATAATTATAATAATAATCAGGAGGATAAGAGTTGCCATGTCCTGGTGCAACAACGTGTACTGAACTCAGGGCTAGTTTCACATACATCATCTCATTTTCTTTTTAGAACA
This sequence comes from Glaucomys volans, assembly GCA_020662805.1. NCBI lineage: Eukaryota > Metazoa > Chordata > Mammalia > Rodentia > Sciuridae > Glaucomys > Glaucomys volans. The sequence goes on from JAJEJO010004445.1 coordinate 87,902, forward strand.
ACTGTTACAGGGATGGGGCCTTCTGCAAAACTGAGGCAGCACTGAGTTTGTTAGAAAGGATAGGAAAGGGAAGGGGACACTCTTTTTTTTTTTTCTTCTTTTTTTGCGGTGCTGGGGATTGAACCCAGGGCCTTGTGCTTGCAAGGCAAGCACTCTACCCACTGAGCTATATCCCCAGCCTGGGAAGGGGACACTCTTAAGGGAGAAAGTGGGTCCTCTCAGAAAGAAGAAGGACAGTTTTTCTGCCTGCCAGTTTTACTGTGGGTCCCAGGGAAGTTTCCAGAGTCTCCCCTGGGTCCACCTCTTGACTTGACAGACAGCAGATTGACGTCCGACTTTCAAGTTCTCACTGCCATGATAACTCTAGGTCACTTTGGCCCATGTTGACCAGCTCTGATTGGAACCTGTTCTTAAAACTTTTTGGTAAGGGGGAATTATCCTCACTTCCCTGAGTTCTGGAATCTGGTCTGTCTAAGGGTCACAAGAGTCCCCTGCTTCAGGGAAACTTGTGCTCTTCTTATCGGCATGTTGCATTTCCGGTCCACATTTCTCCAGCAGATAACAGATGGTTTGCTGAGGAATGTAACACATCTTGTCCACTTAAACCAAGCAGGGTTGCAGCTGAATTGCTTTAAAAAAAGAAAGCACGTGGGGGTCAGCATGGCGGGCCCAGTTTATACAATTATTCCCTTAACCTCACCTTCCTACTGCTTATGTCTCTGTTCCTAGCACAAAGCCCTGCAAATAGGCCTGTTCCTACCTTTTATAGATAAATATCCTGAGGTTCCCAGAGACTTAGAAACTTGCCCAAGTTTACTTGTCCTGGCTCTCTGGCACCAAACCCCATAGCCTATCCTTGCCACAATGTGACTTTCTAAGGAAACCCAATGGTTCCACCCATCCAAAGCTTTTTCTAACATCAGGTCTGTTTCATATGCTTCAATTTTATATGCAAAGTTCATATTTCCCTTAAAATTCTCCTGCTCACTCCTCCAGTCAAGGTTATCTTGGGTACAGAAAATTCTTTAAATATTCTGACCACCTGTCACCCAAGGAATGTTATGAACCCTGACAGTCTCTGAAGTGTCCTTCCCCTTGCATGCAAACAGCTCTATCTAGTTTATAGTTAGAGGTGAAATAATTTTAAATGGCTTCCACACAGCTTCACAGTTACATCTAGCTTCACACAAACAGGTAATCAGAGGCTGGAGCTGGAGAGCATAGTTCCTGCCTCTTAATTGACGTGAAGTGGGGACATCTGCTCTGCATGAAGCCTGGGTCAGGCCACTCCTCCCAGCTGTGACCTCTGGTGGTTGGGAATGACTGGCCTTGGATTACATAGAGACTTCACAGAGGTATTGAAAGCTGGAATGGCATCAGTTTGAACAAAAACACCTAATTGGTTTGAATCCTTCCTTGACCATCAGTAATTATTTTGGGGTTGATGGTCTGTCTTATAAAATAATAATTTCCCTTCCAAAGATAGAATTTCTTGCCTTGGTTGCAAATCCAAACATTTTCACTTAAAAGGCTCTCACAGAGATGAACCTTGTTACAGGCCTAACAATTTTTTAAAATTTAGATGAATTATGCAGATTGGAGAATATGGAAGATCGTATTGATTTGAAAATTTTGTTCCAATCCTTCCCTTCATTTTCTCAACAATACACACAATCTTTGTTGTTGTTATTTTATTCCAAAACTGGAAGGAGGTTGTGGGGGTTGAAAAATTGTGCGAGCTCTCAGGTTGGGGTCTGAGGTTTCCCTTGACACTCTCATTTGTTTCCCAGGATCCCCACTTGTTCCAGATGCAGCTAAAATCTAAGGGTCCTGAACTATTTTGCTTCAGAAGTACTTGGGTTCCTGAGACAGCTGTGTAGCTGAAAGCTTCCCTGCATGAGCTTACGTTGTGTTTGTGACAGAGGTAAAGGGATATTTTTCTTCCAGAATATTGCTCTAGGGTTCTGGCAAGCTTGCTTATACCATTTCATCAGTAAGTCTAAATTCTCTTCGTTCTCTGAGTGATGGTTTTGGGCCCTATCTGCTCCACAGACTCATTCTGCCAAGTCTGGTCTTCACTGATATAATTAATTAAAAATCTCACTCATTTTAATGTAATATTTGAAAGAATCATGTGAAGTGCTGGTCTGTGTGTGCTCTGTAGGGGTGCAAATGTGAGCTAAATTTAGATCCTTCCCTGAGGAGTTGATAGTCTATTAAGAGAGAAGCATGGTTGGGATAGGGATGCTACTGTATGGTGTGCTAAGGTGGAAAGTGACAAAACACAAGGCAAGAAGGTGGCGAAAATGCCCTAAAGAGCCCTCCTTGGAGGGGCACAGAACCCTTGCAAAGGCTCTTCCCAGTCTGGAGGTTCTTTAAGATGTGTAATGCCCACTTGAGTCAGGAGAAAAATGTTTTGGAATTTTGTTTTTATTTCTTTCCTAGTTTCTGGGAAGAGGCCTTCTTGGAGGAATGATGACTCCCCTCTGCGCCCCCAGGAATGATGGCAGAAGGAGGAAGCCCAGGGTGGTTACAGCTTCCTGCTCAAGAAGATGCCAGACCCACCTGTTCAGGGCATGGGTCAGAAGAGACTTGAGACTACCTTGTTTGACTTACATCTTTAAAGGAAATAAAATCTACATAGTCCAAGTCCAAGGAAATTGCATTTGTATTTCTAAAGGACAGAGAAAAACTATACAAAAAACTATGGACCTCATTCTATACCACAGAATACTACTCCGGCAAGCCCAAGGAATGAATTATTGATAAACAGGTTGACTCGGATGAATCTCAAAGGAAATGTGCTGAGTGAAAAAAGTCAATTCCAAAAGTTATATATGGCAATATTCCATTTATATGATCTTCTTGAAATAGCTAATCATGGTGATGGAGAAGAGATTGGAGTTAGGGATGGGAGTGTGAGGTGGAGTGAGGTGATAGAGTTCTAAAGAGGTAATATAAGGGATTCTTGCAGTAATGGACTGTTCAATATTTTAACTGTGGTGGTGAAGACACTGATCTATACATGTGATCAAAGTGCATAAAACCGAACACCACACATACAAGTACATATAAAATGGGGAAAGATGAGTAGCATTGGTGGATTGTATCAATGTCATTTTCCTGGTTGAGATATTGTACTATGGTTTTACAATATGGCACCATTATCAAAAGGATAAAGGGCACATGGGCATTTCTTTGTACTTTTGATTAAAACTGCATGTAAAGCTATAAGTATCTCAAGACAAAATTCTAATTTAAAAAGATGCTTGTGTGCTTTCTCCAGCCTGTTAATGCCTCACATTTATCATGCTTGTTATCTCCCTCCCCATGTTTTCCTTTTAGGGATTGAAGAATTGAAGGTAAAGCCTTAAAGCAAAGAGGCTCAGTACCCCTGTCTCTGGGAGCAAGAGGGAAGGCAGGGCCTGAGAGGATGGGGCTAGGCAAGGGAGCAGGGTGAGGTGGGAAAAGGACCAAGAAAGAAGTTGAGCAGGTGAGTTCTGGGGCCTCAGCAGGGGGAAAGGAGAAGCCCAGCCACATGGGTAGGAATATGAGCTGTTCTTGGAGTAGGACTTGGTGGGTTCCCTGACACAAATGGGAGGGGACAGCTGGGGACATCCTGAGGACAGAGAATGACTCCTGGCTTGGAGGATTAAGGTCAACTGGCTCCATGGAAGTGGTCGAGTGTCACTTGAATCCTGAAAGACAGTCCAGAATTGAGTACATAAAGGGACAGAGCAAGGGCAGGTAAGAATGCAGTGAAAATGTGAAGAAATTAGGTTTGGTTGGGCAAGAATGGAAGGAGTGGGGTAAGGGTAGAAGGATAGGTAGGGAACAAATCATGGCAGCCAAGGAGGTTGGGCAATGGCGGGGGTGTCATTGAGAGTTTAGTGATGTTTCAGAGCTGTGCTTTTGGAAGATTGGTTTGGCAGTAGTGTGGGGAGAGAGAGAGAGACAGAGAGAGACAGAGAGAAACAGAGGGAGAGAATGAGCACGCGCGCAAGCACTCATCAGAGGGGAGAGATGGGGAGAGGGAGAGGAATCAGGAAGCCACTGGTGTAATCTAGAAGAGAGAGGAGTAACGAGGTCTGCATTACGATTAATTCCCTCTGCCTACATCTACCAATTCCTTCCGCTAGTTAAGTTTATTTCTCTCCCATGGAAAAAACAGTGGTAGTAAGCTGTCAAGAACAAGAACAGATGTGTAGGCTCCATAAACTTACCAGGAATATTCCAGCTCTCTGCTCTGCCATCCCTAGGTTGGTGGTTGTTGATCCCAAAGTCATTGCAGCAGCAAAATGGGAAAGAGTCGAAAAGCCAGTTTTTAAAAGAGAAACTTCCCAAAAGTCCAACCTAACACTTTGCTTACTTCCCATTGGCTAGAACTTAGTCTCACAGCCACACCAACTTGGAGGGGAGTGTGGGACATGGTGTCCTTTAGATGGATGGTTCTGTGCCTGGCTGAATGAGGGATCATTGATTAAGGAGAAAGGGGAGAAGGGATATTGAATTCAAGTTATGGCAAAGAGAATGGAGAGGAAGGGGAGAACGTGGGATATGTGGGAACGTAATGACTGGCTGGGCTTGACACTGATGAGAAATGGGGGTGGAAAGAAGAGAGGTTTGGAGCCTTGGGTAAAGTGGAGCAGAGGAAGTGAGAGTATGCTAAATAGCCAGGCACTGTTCTAAGTACTTTCCCAAGTATTTCACAATAATTCCGTATAACAATTCTGAAAGGACAGGTCCTACAATCTCTATTTTGTAGATGAAGAAAATGGGTAAGTTGTTTGTCCAAAGTGACACAGAACCAGAATTTGGACCCAGACAGTTGGTTCTAGAATCTATGACCTTCATCACCGTCCCTGTTTGGCACCATGATTAGAGAAACAGCAATAAGATCTGGGTGCTCATCCCACCCCTTTTCTCTGATTTTTCCTCCTTTTCCTTTGATTACATTTAAGTTCTGTCATGCTCAGTGGCAGACAGGAAAGAAAACTTATTGAAATGTTGTATGTGGGCTTGGAAAAGCAATCAAGCACTGACTTGTCCCTTGTTTTGATTGACGATTTCAAGCCTTTGCCTGGGGTGGGTATTGAGCATTGGTAATGCCTTTTGGGATCTGGGGGGTCATTCTGGGGACTGCATCCCATATTTCCCAGTTGGTCAGGAAGTAGATTACCCAGAACCTATGTTTCTGGGTCCAAATGGGCAAGAGAGGAAGGCAAAGCCAGGAGGGAAGCTGGTGGGGCCTGAAGGTGTGGGTGGTTCATGCCCTGATGGGCAGCTAGGGAGATGGGCTCTCAATAGGTTTCTGGGGAGCAGGGGTAAACTCTGTGCTCCCAGGGCTGGGGACATGGCTCTAGAAAGAAGAGAAGGGATTTGTTTTGTGGCCAAATGCAACTTGGGAACAATATTTTCTTTCTGCCATCACTGTTTTGCAGAAAGCATGATTAGGGCCAAGTCCATGCCAGGGCTAAAGACCAAGAATGGAGTAATGTCTGCAGAGAGAAGGGCAATTAGCAAATTCCTTAATTAGAGTTGGGTTCCTGTTTCTCCAGTCAATTCTAATCACTTGCTAGGTTTTGACTCAGCTTTGGCCTGCAGAGTTCACAAAACAAGAACCCACTGATCTTGCATAAAGTAAGACCTGTAAAAAGACCATTTTCTCCTTCTGTAAGAAGACTATTACAAAACTTATTTCCCAAAGCAATGAAGATTCAAAGAAATAATATGTGAAAGTGTTGGCAAGCTCTCAAGGTTAGTTATTTATTACACGAGTGAGAAGGATGCCTTATTAGTCATTAATGCCTGTTAGTAAATGATTCTGTGCTTAAATTTCAGGCCTCATTGACTTCCAGACTTCCATTTCTCACCCAGCTGCCATTCTGCACTGACACCTGTGATCAAAGCTTGGAGATTTACTTAGACACCAAAAGATTAATCTTGATAAAATTCATGAAATTTCCATTTTTTTCCAGTTCACTAGGCATTAGCCGCCATCCCCAGGATGTGACATCCTTCTCTTACATTTAGAAAATATATGTTTAGAAAAAATATTGATGTTCAGAAAATCTGTTTGTTTCAACCAAAAGTATGTTGAAAATCCACACTAAGTCAATTGGAGGGAAAGGGGCTTTCTTTGAACAAAAATTACACACAGAACCTTGATGTTTTGATATATGGTACTCCATTCTAGGTTGTTACTGAATATTTCTTACATGTCATTTCAAATCTCCTTTCTTTGTAATGATGATTTAATTGTTGGAGACCAAACTGGTTTATGATTATTCTGTGCTGAAGATCTAGACAGGAATAAGATGTAGTTTCATTGTCAATATAAAATGACACTGTCTGGTGGAGAAGACAAACTTGAAAACAAATAAAGACACACTCTCAGCCCTTTTAGTTTCTATTTTAAGACAGGGTCTTGCTAAGTTGTTCAAGCTGGCTTTGAACTCACAGTCCTGCATCAGCCTCTCAGTTGCTGGAATTGCAGGCATTTGTTTCTTTAAAATCCAAACTTGTCACGGTGGGTTTGCAAAAAACTCAAAGCTTGACAATACACTCAGTGGAAGTGGAAGTCTGCAGGGAAAAAAGAACGAGGAAGATGTCTATAATTTCTAGGAGATAACTGTTAAATGAAGAAAGCAAAGTACAAAAGAATGGATATGGTGTGCTGTTTTTTATGCAGGAAAGAAGGGAAAAATAAGAGAACATTTGTATTTGCTTATTTCTACAAAAGCAACAGAAAGGATAAATCAGGAAACATTAAAGTTGGTTACCAACAGATGGAAGAAAAATGGAGTGAGTTTATATTCTATATGTTCATATACATTCAAAAGTAAAATTAATAAGGATGGAAAAGGGAAAGCTCCCTAAAACTGAAACAAATCACCCAATTGTATTTCAAATGAATATCATAGTCACATTAGGAGAAAAAAAGACCAATTCGTATTTGATTATATACTCAGAATTTTAAGGTTTTTTTTTTTTTTTTTTTTTGTTTTTTTTTTGTAGTGGGCATTGAACTCAGGGTCTTGCACATGCTAGGTAAGTCCTCTACCATAGTGAAATACTCCGAACTCCTACCCCAGTTTTAGGTGAAGGACTAGGTAAACTTGCATACAAGTTCTGAACCTTTTATAACAGGCATTCTGAAATAATTTTATAGGTATTATAGAACTGAGCAAACAAGTACTAAACATATTGCTGTTGTTAACCTGAGTTCTCACTAGGATGAGGGGAGATAATATGGGATAGGGAGTGTGCACTGCATTTCTAAAACATGTATATGCACACATGTATGCATATTAGTATGTATATATGTGTATAAATGGGATAGGGAGTGTGAACCCCTAAAACATGTATATGAACACATGTATGTATATTAGTATGTAGATGTGTGTATAAATGTATATGCACACATGTATTATCTGGCTTTGTCTGATGAAAGGACCAAGAAGCAATAGCACCTCAGTAGCAATGAGCACACCTGGTATCCAGATCTTGGTCACTAATGCCAACCCCACCAAAAGGAGCCAGGCCTCCTGGGAGAAATAGCTGACCCAGGGCTGGAACAGGGCTGGACCAGACAAGCCTAGAATATTTTGTTATGCTAGGAATTAAGAAAGTTCTCAAAAAGAAATGGAACATGTCACAAGGACACAGAAGTCATCTTGAAATTTGGGACAATTTATTAAGTGGAACAATGAAATATAAATCATTAAAATAAGAATTCATGATTCCATACTGATAGCGAATGGATACTTATTTTATTTATTTGAGGAGAAGACAGGGTTCTTGCATACAGTAGAATGCTGAATGCAAACTGGTAAGTTGGGAGATGGAAAGTGAGCATTTTTCAACCCTTATGGTGAAGATTAAATCAAGCAAGAATCATTGATGGATGCTAAATTCAGGAGGTAGCTGAGATCAGGAGCAGGGTACTTGCATGGTTTGAAACTATCTCCCTACAGATTGAGTAATAGTTTCAAAGTGGGGAAAAGGGGAAATATATTGCGGAAATTCAGCATTTTAACTAGGTTGCAACAGCAATGAGGGCAAATAAACATCCTGTACCTTTGTATGTGACATCCCAAGAAGGTCACAGTGGTGCCTCTACAGCATTCTGGCCAAGAATGCACAGCCCAAATCATAAGGAAACCTTAGACAAACTCTAAATGAGCAACATTCTATTAAAACCTGGGCAGGGGATGGTCCAGACTGAAGAATGTCACCATGGACCACAAGGAAGGCTCTGGAAGGATGGAGTCATGACAGTCAAACACAATCTCTGACCCTACACTGGACTCTATGCTGGGGAGAAAATGCTGCAAGTATGAATTGGGTCAGTTGACAAAAGGTGAGAGGGACAGTGGATTTGGATAAAAATGTTGCTTTCTAATTAAATTGACCGAGATTGATAACCACACTCTAGTTGTGTAAGAGAATGTCCTTATAGGAAATACATTGACCTCTTTAGGGACAGGAGGCCATGATATATTTAACTTTCCCTAAGATGGTTTGAGGGAAAAAAATACACATACAGCAAGAAGGGAAGGGGTGGGGAGAGCAAATAATAAAGCAAACAGGTAAATGGTTAACACCTGGTGGATCTTCGTCAAAGAAATAATCTATTCTTTTACTACTTTTATTCTTGCACTTTTTCTCAAAGTCAAAAATCATTTCCAAATAAAAAGTTAAAAAAGGGCTGGTGAGGTGGCTTAGTGGTGGAGTACTTGCCTACCATGCATAAGGCCCTGGCTATGATCCCCAGCACCACAGGCCGGGGCTGGGAAGGAGATTAGATAATTTCAGTCTTGCACATCCTGCTTTGATTCAGAAATATTTATCTCTCTACTACTCTGTCTGTTAGTTTTGGTTCTGGGGAGCCAGGTAGATGTCTGACCACTTTTTAGATTGCATAGCAACTAAAAAACTTTTTGCGTGTAAGGAAGTTCTTTACAAATAAAATTTTACCTGGGGCATCAAACTGCAGAAGAGATAAGAAAGACTGCTCTGAGTGAAGCATGTGTGTCTGGCGGGTGTCTTAGAGTCCTGTCCACTTCACTGCCTATCACCAGTTGGGAGGCCCTGAGGTTCCTCCAGTGAATGGAGTTTGATGACCTCTGTGCTCCACTAACTGGGTGTGATCCACCTGACCTTAGTAGTCCTGAGTGAGAATGACCATTCTGTGATTGGGCAGAATACTCACAATTACTCCAGAGCAGTTGACTTGTGCCTTTTGGACACGACTTAATGCATGCTTTCAGTGACAAATGACCAGTTTCTTTCCAGCCTCTCTAGGAGGTTATTCTGTCCTTGGCCTGTGGTTCACATTTCACAGCTATTCAGCAATGAGGCCTGTGTGTCAAGCCCACTGTGTGACTCGTTTGAAGACTCCAATCATTCTGCAGAAGTGTGTATAGATAAAGACTTCTGCAAATAGAATTGTATTTTCCCTAGCTCCTTTCTGATCATTTTGGATTCATTTTCAAACAGACATGGTACCTTGCAGCTGATGGAATTTGTATTTACTCAGCCATCTTCTCTGTTTCCTTTTCTGTCAGGTAATTAAGGGGTTTTAAGCACATTGGATGGAAAGGTTCATGACATTTAAAGAAATTCTTGGCAAACTCTTTTGAAAAGTGACTTAGTCCCCTCCCATGAGTTAACTGCTCTAATAGTTGGAATTTCCATATATATAAAATCTTCTTTATAACTCAAATCTGAGTCAAGCTAAACTGTAAAACTATCATTTATTCAATGAGCCCTGGAAGACAGTACATAACAAATTCAGTTTGTTTAAGATGATGTAGCTGTCTTCTTAGTGATTTATTTCAAGTTTCCATTAGGCTTTTGGGCAGGGCCCAAGATCCTAATTGCTACCGGCCACATAGTTCTTGTCATAGGAAGACAAGTCTCTTGCCCAGGGAATTGCTGTAAAGTTGAGGGCAGAGAAGGCCGTTGGATCTCATCTCTTGTGGCAATTTCTGTTGCTTGGTAGTGACTTCTGGGAGTCCTATGTTGAGAAGGATTCTGGGGAAGCAGCTGGGTTTGGTGAAAATGAGTGCCCCAATAGATGTGTGATGTGTGATGGGGTCTGGCCTGGGAAAGTCGTCCAGGTGTATGCAGCAGATGTGATGTTCCTGGTCTAAAAACTCTCTGGGGCTCTCTTTGGCTGGAAAGAACATGCTCCCCTGTCGACCATGAGCACTGGCCTATTTTATGTGTTTTCTTAATAAACAAGGAACCTGGGCTGTGGTTTCCTAGATTAGATATGGGAGGAACCGCAGAACCCCTGCTGGGGCTTTGAATGCTTTTGCTGCATATTTCTACCCAATGAACAAAGGAACCCTTAGTTCAGGGCACATCCTGTGCCCCCACCTCTGCCTTGTTTGAGCTCACCTGGTTGGCACATTCATCTTGACATTATTTGATCCCAAGTGTTTAAGAGTTCAGCATCTTGACATTTTTTTGTGTGTATTTGCATAAACACTGTGATATTTCCTTGTAATTTAAGGGCCAAGAAAAGGTGGCAAAACCCAGCCTCTCCTCACCCACTCCGGTTCTCTCCCTCTGTGCATCTCATACCTCCTGGGTGAAAGACGCAGTGCTGTTTGACCTCCCTCCCACTGGGCACCCCCGCCCTACCCCTCCTTTAGATGATAAGAACCTTCCAACAACCAGTAACATTTTTGAACAATTGTTATGTTTTACTCTTTTTTTTTGTCTCATAAATGGGCTTTTTGTAAAGCCCATTCGAAGACTCAAGTTTATGTATTTGCAAAGTGGATTGTTCCAGAAAGACTTGTTTCTGGAATTAGTTTTCAGGCTAACAGTAAGAAGGTTGGCAGAGTGACCTGCGTGCAGGCCATTTGAGATAGCATAGTGCCTTCCTCTCTTCTTGCTTCTCCAGACATCTCCAGATATTGATATTTTGATTCCAGTTACTTTGGGAAATCCTCAAAGATTGACTTTCTGAAGTGAACTAGTCGGAGGTGTTCTGCCTGCAGCCAGAGTGTACCAGGCAGCCTCAGAAGGAGCCTATACCTGTTTTATTCACAAACAGCCCCGAATAAGGAGGGCTTTGTGTGAATGTTGTCATATTTCCCATAACACCCGCTTGGATCAGTCCTTCCCCAAAGCGGAAAACAGGTCCCCATCTATGGGGCCTTTCAAGTTACCCTGTTTACATGGACTTTTGGCTGCGTAGATTCTAACTTTGGAACCAGACGTGCAAACATGAGGATAGAGGCAAAAATACCTCTGTGGAAAGAAGTCACAACTGAAAGTGGGGCCCCAGATGGAGCAGAAATAGGTGCAGGGTCTGAGAGAAAAGACCTAAGCGATGCTGTTTAGGGTGGAGAGGAGGGTCCGCATTTCTAATTTGAAAATGGTTGAAATGGCTCTTTCCTACCTCACTTCCTCCTGTATCCTGTATCCTTGCCATCTCACTAAGGAATCTGTGAAGATCTTGTAATTAAAATGTTGAAAATAGAAAAAAAAAAAAACCAAACCCAAACTTAAAATGACATCTATGCACAGGTTTTGTTCCTCTGATGAAAAGAAATTGAAAACACATTAAAATTAGATTCCAAGAATTTTCGTTTGCTTCTCCTTCAACAGATTGTGCCACTTTTATTCTATCCTGGTTGGTTGTCTTATATGATT
>JAJEJO010004445.1:99584-150322 GCA_020662805.1 Glaucomys volans
AGATTGTGCCACTTTTATTCTATCCTGGTTGGTTGTCTTATATGATTTTGGTTTGAGATACTTTGAAGAGGGAAGGAAAATGATTTTATTATGGGAGATGTTAAAATAAAAAAACCCAAATTTGAGGTATTTAATAATTTTGGATCTGGGTAACTTACTGGTAATAACCAACTCGACCCTGAATTGTAACAGATAATTTAAAACTCACATCCCTTATTATACAAGGCATACTCCTGTCTGTCTCCCCAAACCAATCTACAGTCTGGTCCTGCTCCTATAAGGGCTCCAGGACCCTTCTACCTTAGGGTGCTGTTCTCTGTCCTTGGAGGTTGTTCCCCCTCCTACACCTCTGCAGTCATGTGATGTTGCTCCAGCTTAAATTTTAGGTCTTCCTGATCCCCTGAATCATGGAAAGTGATTAGTAATAAGAATCTTGATGTTCTTTATTTCAGTCTACCTTTTGCTTCCTTCAAAGCATTCATCAAAACTCACAATTATTTTGTTTGCTTATTAGTTTTTGGATTCCCTGTAACATAAACGTAATGTCTTTGAATGCTGACCTGTGCCTGCGAGGCTTGCCATAGTGTTGCGAGTTATATAGTACTGAATAAATGAGTGGTCTTGTGAATCACGTACAGTTCCTAAGTGGAGCTGGCAGGAACACAGCTCACTGGACCATTTGCAGACAAGGGTCACTTAAAAGCCAGGGGTGAGGTCTCTTTCAGCAACCTTCTGGCCCCTGCCCCTGGCCAGGGGTAAGCCAGGAGATGCTGGTGTGGAAAAATGCAAAAGCAAGATCCTTTGCCTTCCTGATCATCAAGAGATACGTGCATTCTCCATAATTCCGTGGCAAGGTCACAAAAGCCAGCCTAGGCAAGAACTTGAAACTGTGACTTTTTCTGGCTCGAGAAGGGGATGTGGATCATAGTTTCTACTTTGAGTATTAGAAAGGAATACAGCTTGGAACTTTTCCTGGAAAAACATGGCTTTTTAGTACCAGACATTTAGTAAATCCTGAAGGGGTCTTTTTAGCTAGGGTGGTGCTGGAGGCTGGAGGCAGAGGGATTAAGGAGACAAGGGACTCCGTGTCTTGCGGGAGACTGACATGTAAACAGTCACAGCACAGAGTGTCAGAGGGGAGGCCAGGGGCTCCGGAAGAGGGTGGAGCTCTGGGAGTGGGTGTGGGAGGAAGGTTACCTAAGACTTTCTGGAGGGACAACCTTAGCTTGTCTCCTTGCTTAAAAGAGGATTTGGTGACCTCTGCTGGGGGATGAGACCTCCACCTTGAACTACGCAAGGGGATGCACAGAGGGGATCACAGGGAACCAAGAGGACTTTGGCTCTAAGAGAGAACCTCGAGAGTGATTTGATAACAGATGGGGGGAGCTGGACCAAGAGCAGTTAGAAAATACTCTACATGGGTTGGAAAGTAGAGAGGCTGGGAGTGGAGGGACTGGGGCAAAGGGGACTGAGCAGCTTCCTTGGAGAGGAATACAAACTCAGGCTCAGCTCAGTGCTTCAGTTGGCTTCTGGGGATTTGGGCCAAGCACATTCACTTACAAGAATTTATTCTAAGGAACCAACCAGATACACATGGAAGGATGTCTATTCCTTCATTGATGCTGAATACTAAAATAGCTAAATGTGGGGATTGATGAAATAATTCATGGTTGACCCAGAATATGATGGGCCCATTAAGAATGAGCTACAGTTTTATTTATATTGAGATGGAAAGGCATTTGAGAAATGTTGACAAGTAAAAAAATAACAGGTTACAAAACACTATTAGAAACATATAAAGGTCTAGAAGTCAACACAAAATGCTCATCATGCAGGAGTGAAGAATGGCTAGTTTTTACTTTGCACTTTTTTGTTGTTTTTTGCCCCCTACAATGAGAAGTTATTAAATTTACAACCAGAAAATCAATAAATCTATTTCCATTTTGAAAGGTAAATCCACAGGGTTTTAAAAGAGATGATTATGGTCATAATCCAAATTGAGTAACTTTAGGAAATGCTATGTTACTCATTCTGGATCCTCCAAGGAGATTTTACCTGTAGGATGTGCTTCTGGAGCTTGTGGTATTGACTCTGGAAAGATGAATTGCCTCCCTGGGTTGCTCCTTGACTCTGATCTGGGAGTATGTGTTCCCCTTGAATCTTTTGGACTAGTTATGGGAAGAGTAGGTATCTTCCCATCATCTCTGAGCCAGTGATTCTGCTTCCTGGCTGCACGTTAGAATTTCTAGAGTAGCTGAAAATTATCCCTAAGGGCTTAAGTGCCACCCCTCAGATCAAGTAGGTCTGACTCCCTGGGATGAGGCCCAGGAAATGGGTCCTGGTGATGCTACTTTTTAGCCATGATTGAGTACCTCCTGATTAGAAGCTAATGAAGAAATAAATAAATAGCATCATATCTCTGGACCAGTATTTTTAGGGCATAGCAGATCTTTGATCTTCAAAAAAAGAATTTCTTGGTCAAATACTGCCTCAAGGAAAGTCTCAAATTATATGAGCAAGTAAAGGTTCTGGGAAGTCCTGCAGTAAAGAAACCTGTTTGGGTTGTTTCAGATGGAATTTCTAACAATTTCTGATCATGGAAACCTGTCTTGGGTAATCCTTTATCTTAGGTTAGTAGCATGTGGCCAAGGCCTGGAGTCTTCCTTGTACATCACTGAGTGAGCACCTGGTAGGTTCATTTCTCTATAAGGACCCTAGGACAGTGGTAAGACCAAAGTGGATCCCTGGACACATAGTAAGGTATAAGGGAAGAGCTCCAATTTCAGAATTGTGGGGGAAACCTATTGTTCCCTACAGCACCCTGACCTGGGACACAATGTGGGGAGGGGATGCCCTGGCTGCAGAGTTTGGGGTATAGAGGAGGAAAAGGAAGTCTAAGAGGTTATTGAGTGCTTTGTCCCAAACCAGAAGCTAGGCAAGGCTCCAGCAGAAACTAAAATCTAGACTTTCCACCTCTCAGCCAGATCCCTCTTCCTGCCCCACCAAAACCAAGATGTCACCTCAGCATTTTAGGATCTTGGAATGAAGGAACGCCACCATGATTAATGAGAAGCTCCTGTCTTCTTATCCCATTTCATGTCTCTATTTCCATCTGCCAAGAAGACACCCAAAGCTCTAAATATCATTTGGTTGTTAAGGAATGTTTAGAATTGAAGAGCTGGTTTGACACAATTAAAAGCTTCCAGAAGGCTGTTATGGCGCCAATTATTTACTTAGGGATAGCAAGCTATTTAAATTTCATTACAGAGTAGAAAATAGGGAGATAAGAACAAAATATGGTCAGGCAGGCTGTGACCTCAAAACCCCTGCTTCTTTTTGTTCATAAAAGATAGCAGAAGCAGAACATCCTGATTTGAGAATTATTTTGTTAAACTGTGCATTCTCTTTAATGGAATTGTTTCTTAATCTTTTTGTGGGCTGCTAATGGGTCATTTATCAGGGTGTTGCAAGGCAAAGTGAATCTGGAAGAAATAGGGCTACCAACCCAGGGAGGTCCCCTGTATTGCAGGTGATTGGGCAACAATTCAGTGACTCCCACTTATAGCTAAATGGGGTTCAAGGTTGTAGAGCCATACATAATCTCCATTCCCCAAATCTTCACTTTTCAGATTCCCTTTTCTATAAATCACTTTAATTGTTACAATGCTTCCTCTTCCCCAGTCCCCAAAGTTGTTCTCTGTTGTGATTCTAACTGTGACATTTCCAGCAACACAACTTCTTAATTGTTCTTTTTATAGGATGTAGGAAGGGGCTGTTGGGTATGTCAGATGGAGGAGCTGGTTCATGGAACTGTCAAAGGGGAAACTACCTGATGTGTGTGTAAGATATAATTTATATGCAGTATAATTTGCCCTTTTTAGTGTGTAACTTTGTTTTGAAGAATTAACACATTTTTATAACTACCAATGAAATCAAGATGAATGTAGAGAATGGATCCATTACTTTGAAAAGTCCCCTGTTCCTCTTTGTTGTCTATTGCTTTCCTCCCCCTCCAGCCTCTGGCCACCACTGATCAGTTTCTTGCTTCCATAGTTTGCCTCTTCCAAAAGAACATTGTTATGGTTTGGATATGAGGTGTTCCTCAAAAGCTCTGGTGTCAATGCAGGAATGACTCGGTTTTGAGAGCTATACCTCGGTCAGTCCATCCTAGTTTGAAAGAACTAACTGGGTGGTAACTGTAGGCAGGTGGGGCAAAACTGGAGGAGATGGGTCACTGGGGTGTGCCCTGAAAGGTTTCATCTTCCCTGTGGCCCCTTCTTATCTTTGCTTCCTGGCCACCACAAGTGGAGCAGCTTTTCTCAACCCCATCTTCCCACCACGATGTTCTGCCTCACCTTGGGCACAGAGCAATGGAGTTAGCCAACCATGGAGCAAACCTCCCAAACTGGGAACCAAAATAAACTTTTCCTCCTCTAAGTTGTTCTTGACAGGCATTTTGGTCACAGTGATGAGAAACTGACCAACACAGTCATATATGTGAAATCATACAGGGTGTAGGGTTTTGAGTCTTGCTTCTTTCACTTAGCTCAATGCACTTGAGATTCGCCCATCTTGTGTATGGTTGCTCCTTTCTGTTGCTGGCCAGTGTATACTGCTGTGTGCTCCTCCTTTGCCAGTTAAAGCACTTTAAATTCTTTCCAATTAAGAATAATCCACATATAGGTTTTTGTGTGGTTATATATTTTCATTTCTTTTGAGCAAATACCTAGGAGCAGTATTGTTGAACCATATGGTAAGTTTATAAACAATTTTTTATAAACTTGGTGTTTAGTTTTATAACAACTTCATAGTTTATATATAATTTTTTGCTTTTGCCTTATTTTTTTAACTTTATAAAGGGTTATAATGCTGAGGTAAACTTTTAGAGATTATTATTTCCTCACTTTGTAGCATATTTTTAAGATTATACATATTTACCCATGTGGCTGTGGATATAATATTCTAGAAGGTTTACCACAGTTTCTTCATCCCTTGTCCTACCAGTGGGCAGTCAGTAGTTTCCAGGATTTTGTTATTGTTTTGGTTTCATTGATATTCTCTTATATGTCTCTGTATTAGTTATCTATTGCTGTGTAACAGCCAATCCTAAACCTAGTGGCTTAAGATAATACATATTTGTTACCTCAAGAATCCTATCAGTCAGGAGTCTGGGCATGGCTTAGCTGGTTTGTGTGCTTCACATCCTCACAAGGCTTCAGTTCAGGTTTGGTCCAGGGTGAAAGTCTGATCTCAAGGCTCAACTGGGGAAAGTTCCACATTCAAAATCATGTGCTTATTGGTAGGTTCAGGTCCTTGTGAGCTGCTGAGTTGAGGGCCTCACTTTCTTGCTGTTGACCAGGGTTCGCATGGGTCTCTCCAGAATGGTCACTGGCTTCATCAAAGCTGGTGAGGGAGAGTCTGCTAGCATGACAAGTGTTGAAATCTTACATGACGTCACCACAGAAGTGACATCCATCACCTTGGCCATATGCTGTCTGTTAGAAGCAAGTCACAGATTTTGCTCACTCTCATGGGACTCAAGGGTCTGCATCCCAGAAAGCAGGGACAGACAGTTGGAGATCATTTTAGTTCCTGCCTCACTTCTTGCACAAATGTATAATTTTCTCTTGGGTTTGTATTTTGGGAGTGGAAGTATCCTAGGATACTTCTTCCTGATAATGCTCTTTATTGAAAGACTCTTTTCTGGAATTGGTACAGCTTAGGTCAACTTTCTTTTGTTTAATATTTGCCTAGTATGCCTTTTTTCATTCCTTTGCTTTCAAACTCTGCATGTCCTTATATTTGAAGTATGCCTTTTGTAAATAGCATGTATCAGGACTTAAAAAAGAAGTTCATCCTGTCAGTCCTTGTGAGCTCAATTTAAGTGGTGAGCTCAATTCATTTACCTTTACTACAATAAATAACATACAAGGACCTATTTTTATCATTCTCACTTGTTATTTTAGTTTGTGTCACTATTTCAATGTTTTATTCTAATCTTTCCATCTATTTTTAATGATATATATGCTTCTCTCTAGTTTTTCCTGATAAAGTGAAAATTAAAGATTCCCTGTTCCCTTTCCTGCCCCAATATGTTGATATAACTTAGGTTTTTAATTCAGCATTATAGATGTAATATCTCATTTTCTTTGACCTTAGCTTTCTTTTTCTTTTTTCTTAAGCAATGAAAGTTTATCAAGGTATTCGATCATTTTTGTTCCACAAATGTTTTGCAGAATCTTCTGGGGTTTTCTCTCTCATAGTACTTCAACTAAAACTGCTTATAATTTATCTACAGTAAATCTTGTATGCTTGAGAATATTTTTATTTGGATCCAATATTTTAATGACAATTTGGTTGAACATAAAACATTAGGATCTATATTCTATTTCCTTCAGTTTTATGAAAACTACTTCATTATTTTTAATGCATACAGCGTTGCTATCAGTCTAATCATTGTTCTTCTATATGTGGTCTTATTTTTATGATAGCTTTTAGAATTTTTTATTTATTCATTTTTTAAATGTTATCCTAGATTTAAGAAAATTTGTTCTATCTAGTTATACATGACAACAGAATGCGTTTTGATTCACTGAACACAAATAGAGTACAATTTTTCATTTCTCTGGTTGTAACATGATATAGAGTCACACAATTCATGCAATCATACATGCACATAGGGTAATGATGTCTGTCTCATTCCACTGTCTTTACCACCCCCTGCTCCCTCCCCTCCCCTCATTCCCCTCTGTGAAATCCAAAGATCCTCCATTCTTCTCTTACCACACCTGCCCCGCTCCCCACTCTGCTCCATTATGTATCAGCATCCATTTATTAAAGAAAATATTTGGCCTTTGTTTTTTGGGGATTGGTTTATCTCATTTAGCATATTATCCAACTCCATCCATTTACCTGTAAATGCCATAATTTTATTCTTCTTTAAGGCTGAGTCATATTCCATTGTGTATATATACCACAGTTTCTTTATCCATTCATCTGCTGAAGGACATCTAGGTTGGTTCCACAATTTAGCTATTGTGAATTGAGTTGCTATAAACATTGATGTGGCTGTGTCACTGTAGTATGCTGATTTTAAGTCCTCTGGATATAGACCTAGAAGTGGGATAGCTGGGTCAAATGGTGGTTCCATTCCAAGTTTTATAGGAATCTCCATACTGCTTTCCAGAGTGGTTGCACCAATAAAATTCTTAAATTTTATTATAGTACGTGTGTGTGTGTGTATAAAAGTGTATACACACACACAGTGTATAAAAGTGTGTGTGTAAAAGTTTGTCTCTATAAGGTCTTCAAATATTTTGTTCTCTCCATTTCCTCCTTTGTTTTAATGGAACTCTTACTGTCCTGCTGTTAGTACCTCCATGTCCATCTTCTTTATCTCTCAGTTTTCCTTTTATATTGTCTTTCTTTGTCATTTTCTTCTTCCTTTTGGGATAGCCTTTAATCTGGCCTCCCAAGTCACTAATTTGTTCTTCAGCAGTATCAATTCTGCTAGTCATTTCTACCACTATGTTTTTATTACTAATATTTCTGTTTTGATTCTTTTTATGTTTTCTTACTTCTTATTCTTTCCTCTTTTAAAAATATACTCATGAGCTTATTAAAAATACTTAAGTCTATTTGTTCTAACATTTTTGCTTCTAATAGAATCTGTAATCAGGATGTTATTTTCTTTCAGAAAGAACTGTGCTCCTCAAATATCTTGTTATTCTGTTCTGTGTGCTCATCCCCCCCCCCCCCCCCGGGGCAGGTGGCTCAAGAAGAACATGCAAGAAAAGGTAGACCTCCAGTCCTAAATGCCCCAGTGAACTTGGTGGGTGGACATGGATGAGGTCCACGGTAGAAAGCCCTGACACCAGAAGCTTACATTCAATTGCTCCTTATTCCACAAAATAACCCCTCAGTTCAGATCTTCATCCTTTGTCCCCCATAGAGAAGCAGATTTACAAGAAATACTAGAAATTCAATGTCTTTTGCCTGTACATTCAAATCACCTGAGGAGTTTTAAAAAGTCCTGGCCATGTCCCAGACCAATTTCATAGAAATCTCTGCAGGTGGAATCTCAGCACCAGTGCTTTCAAAGCCCCCACCCCAGTGCATGTTTATGTGCGACCATCAAGACTAGTTTTTAATTCTCAGTCCCAGGAATGTGAAAGGGGAAAGAATGTGGAAAAAACTTGTGGAGGTCAGTTTGTCCCCCTTGGGATTTCTTTCTTCCAAAGATATCTGGACCAGATGCCTTGGCAGGGGAGGCTCAGGTACTGTTTTCCTCAAGGTGACGGAGTGTGGGGTGAGGGAAATAGGAACAGAATTCCACCCATTCTTTTATTTTATCTTCCCACAACTCTGTCGGGCTGCTTTTTGCCCTAGGATTGTCACAACACCAGACCAGTCCAAAGCAATCCGATTCAGCTCGGGAGGGTCACAATTTTTTCTTTATTTTTCTAGTTCTTGTGGGATGGGGGAGGTTGGAGGTTGGGGGTTGGGGTGGGGATCTAGTAGTCATGCTATTTCACCATCTTGGCCTGACTTGGAGCCACTCAGGATTTGATCAATGGACCGTAAGTATAGGCATCACCTGGGAACACGTTAGAAATGCAGAATCTCACCCTGGACCCACACGGTCAGAATCTGCGTTTGAATAAGATCCAAGAGATGCCTGAACACATTAAAGTTTGAGAAGCACTGCTTTATACAGACAGCACAGATGCTGAACAAACACACATATATTCTATCTATTTATCTATCATCTATCATCTATCTATCTATCCATCCATCCATCCATCCATCCATCCATATA
This sequence comes from Glaucomys volans, assembly GCA_020662805.1. Lineage (NCBI taxonomy): Eukaryota > Metazoa > Chordata > Mammalia > Rodentia > Sciuridae > Glaucomys > Glaucomys volans. Next base: position 108,403 of record JAJEJO010004445.1, read on the forward strand.
TCTATCCATCCATCTATCTTTCTATCACATTTATTTATTTATTTGTTTTTCAAGATGGGTCTTGTTTTGTTACACAGGCTGATCTTGAACTCCTGGATTCAAGAGATCCTCCCAACTCAGCCTCCCAAGTTCTGGGACTGCAGGCACATGCTACCACACCCAGCTTGAACAAATATATTTAAGTTGAATCTGGCACCCTTTTGATCAAGTACTCCAGAACTGGCTTGGTCATGTGCCTACAAAAATGTTGATTTTGATTATTTGATTTGCGCTTTCTCTGTCCTAGTCCAGAACCCAACAATGCTGAATTTGCCTACTATGCAAAGGGATTTTAAAAACAGAAAAACTTTTCAAAAAAAAAAATTGAAATTTTTAGTTTTTTTGGTTCTAATTAGTTATACATGATGGTAGAGCGCATTTTGACATATCATACATAAACGCAGTCTAACTTCCTCTTCTTCAGGTTGTACATGATGTAATTACACTAGTGTTGTAGTTATGTATGTAGATAGGGTAACGATGTCTGATTCATTCTATTATCATTCCTACCCCACTCCTCTCTGTCTAATCCAAAGTACCTCTATTCTTCCAACCCTTACTATGAATTAGCATCTGCATATCAGAGATGTGGCCTTTGGTTCTTTGGCCTTGGCTTATAAAAACAGAAATCTTAAATTTAAGAAAAGTAGCTCTCTAGTAGCACATCTACCTCTTGGCTGTTGCACTCATCACTATTGTGGTTTTATATTTACTGATGTGGACAGCTGATTGATGTCTGGTGAGAGGGGATAAGGTCTGGGAAGACCAGGAAAGAATTTGACTTTGTCAGTTGTCTCTAACGCCTAGTCCAATGTGCGGCGTATAGTAGGTACTTAGTAAATCTTAATTGAAGGAGAGAAATGACCTGTGCATTTATAGAGCATTACATTGACGGTTGTCTATTGAATGCTAATATGAATGGTTAAACCTGTATTCCTGGGCTGGGGCTGTAGCTCAGTGGTAGAGCGCTTGCCTACCATGGGTGAGGCACTGGGTTCGATCCTTAGCACCATATAAAAATAAACAAAATAAAGGCATTCTGTCCATTTGCAACTACAAAAAATTTTTAAAAAATCCTTGTATTCTTTCATTAAGAAAAATATATAGTTTCAGGTCTATATTTCTTCTATCATTACTATTTCTTGTTATTAATTTTAGAAACAACTTCTTAAAGTTTCGGAGTATGAAGTTTACTTTGTAAAAAACTCAAATGTGCACTGGCATTTAAATATTACATTTACAATTTATTAATTTCTTAACTCGGTGTCTTTCTTTAATCCTTTTTATGTTGCTATAACACAATACCACAGACTAGGTCATTTATTAAGAAAAGACATTTCTCTAAGTTCTGGGGCTGGGAAATCCAGCTTTAAGGTGCCAGCCTCTGGTGAGGGCCTTTGTGCAGAAGGGTGAGAGAGAACCAGAGGGGGAGAGGAGCAAGAGTGGTCTGGACTTGCTTTTATGATAAATTCACTCTTGTGATGAGGTTCACACCTGTGACATTAGTCCACTCCTGAGGGCGGATCCCTCCTCGAGGTCCCACCTCCAACACTGTTGCGCTGGGGATGAAGTTCCCAACACATGAACTCTGGAGGGCACATTCAAACCATAGCAAGGTCTACATTTTTTTCTCCCACAAAACAAAACAAAAAACAAGACAAGGAATTTGTTGTTGCCTTCAAGGAATTTCACATCTCCTTGGGATCCTTAGGAAGGAACAAACACATTTATTAGGTGAAAAGCAAGGAGGCAAGGAGGTCACAGCAAATGCTGGGATGCATCCTGACTGACCTATTTTTGCTTCTCTTTCCCCTCCTGCGTCCCTGCTCCACTTTAGGCCCAGGAGAGCAGCACAGCTGGTAACTAGGAAGTCTGCTCCTTCTCCTGCTCTGTCCTCTGTCCTGATGGCCACAGAGGTGGTGGCCATGAAATACTCTGGCCTCTTATTGACCCAGAGAAGTGGGAGGGGATGTGCACTGGTTTCAGAAAAGCACTGGACAAAATACAGTTCTTTTGCTATGCAGGTCACACAAACAGGCACTGAAGTGCACGCGTTATTAATTTGGATATTTCATTGGCATAGATAGAGCACGAGTTGGATAGTATGGGATACTGATGTCTTTCATGGTCATGGTTCCCAAAAGACATCATCCAGCTTCTGTAAATCTGAATGGGGCTCTACACTGGCTTTCCTGGTGTCCCCTCTGTCTTTTTTTCCTCCTAATAATAATTTCAATGACACAGACATGTGCAGCAGCTCTAGACATTTAGAAAATATGTATTTAAAAAGATCTTTCCCTGCTTTGCTATGGAAAACTTGAAATAACATATTTTTAAAATTTTTATTTTTTTTTGCTTTATACTTGGCAAAGCCGAAAACCAAAGTGCCATCTGTGATCAGGGTAAATCTGACTAATGATTAAATGCTATTCAAGAGCCTGTGGCACAATGCGTGCTTTTTGCTTATCAAAAGGTGATGAAAGATGGGGTGGGGGGTGGTGAGCAAAATCAAGGAACCTCACAAGAATGATGTGCATATGATTTTGTTTTGAGCATTGCTGTTTTCAAGTAAAGTAACTGATTTCCAGTTTTTAAAAACATAAAACACTGAATTGTAAAATGAAAAGTTTACATGGCTATTTGAAAGTGTTTTAAGTTTCTGTTTCCTAAAATATGGATTTATCAAACAAATGTAGACAATGAGATGTTCAGAGGCTGTACTTTTATTTATTCTAAATAGTTTTCCTGTTTCAAAATTGATAGAAAATTCTTCATCAGTAATATATCAGAAAGAGAAAAGAAATTATTGAGTTCTCAATGAGATCATTCCTTTTTTTTTTCTAGTGAACAATTATTCAACATAATAAAAACCTAGTTGAATCTCATTTCTTCACATCATGAAAGCATTCTTGAGTTGAACAAACAAGGACATTTTGCTGATGAGATTGTAAAAATTATTAGTGTGGAAAAGATAATAATTTATTCAGGGAGGACAGTAGCACATTCTCCCTCCACCAGCTCTGATCCCTTTTTTCTTACTGGATAGGGGAAAATGACCAGGAAAAAAACCCCCCTCATTTCACCAGCAGAGGTCACCCTTTCTCCTTTATCTTTTCCAGTAAGTGGCGTCTCAGTTGTGATTCCTTCATCCAAGGAAATGCACGAGTTTCCAGTTTGAAGCACAGCCAGAGGCTGGTGGCAATGTGTGCATCGTTCACACTGGATGGCTCTTCTTACACAGGCACAGTTTAAATGTGTTACTCTACTTGGACACTTAAATGGAACCATTAGGTTATGAATGATAATCCTATTCTTTAATTAATCCACTTCATCAAGTATTCGTTTAATGCTTACTGGTATCAGCTCAAATTCTGCCCAGTTCTCTGACTCATGCACCAAAGAGTAGCTTTTCATAACTGCCTGGAGGTAACTGGCACGAGCCTTCAGAGTATCCCCCAGTGAGTTTCTGCAGGGGAAAGAGAATTAAATAGGACAAGGATGTACTGAACCTTGGCCAAGCTTAAACACTAATGCCTGGTACTGAAGGGTAAACTAGTGAGGTCCAAACCCCAGTTCTAGCTCCTTATTTCAGTTTTGTTTTGGAAACAAAAATGTATTTATTTATAGTTCATTTGAAGGCTCCCCCTGGACTGCAGAACGAAGTTCTGAGTATCCAGAGCATAAACATCATCCCCAGAGGGTCAGGGACAGGTAAGTGCTGGAATTGTCTCCTATGGGGCAAAACACTCAACCGTCTGGCCAAATCCAAAAAGGTATTTTAGGAATTTCTTTTCTCTTCTTCCTTTTATGGGGGAAACGACAGGCATTTTCTTGGAGTCCCTGAGAAGGTTGGGCTCATTGGTTAGTGATCTTTTCTAAATTAAATTTCTTGTGTTCCCTTTCTTTCTTTCTTTTCCCATGAGCCAAATTTGTTGACTTTTTAGAAGTTTAAAAATGCAGCGAACTTTCGGGATTCTCTGTGGCTGCTGCTCTTCCCTTGGGCTCCAGATGGCGCAATCACAGTGTGTAGGAGACAAAGCAGCCTTTCCTGAAGAACAGACTGGCACTTCTCCCCCAGGTAGTGGGCTAGTCGGATGACCATGATGGTGGGCTTGTGAGGAGATGCGTCCCAGAGAGGAGGATCTGCCTACGATCCTGACTTCCCCCTCTGGTTCTCTCTGCTTTCTGATCTCTGGTTTTGTGTCTGGTCACCTGCCATCTGCCCACCGAGCGTGCCTTGCAGAAGTGTGATGGAGTCAGCTGGTGCTACTTGCTAGAGATTATGGCTAGATAGGAATTTGCAAAGTGAGCGTTAGACCATTGGTACCTCGAAATCAGGCTTAGTGGGAGGATTTGCAAAATTCCAATCACACCCTGCCCTTACCAGCTTGCCTCTACTTGCCTGCTTATATGCCCCCTTAGTGCCAATGGCAGCATCCCACATCATCTTATTTTAACAGTGAAGAACTCTGGACTTTTTTGATGCAAATATTTACTAGAATAAAAAAACAGAAAAAATAACCTCATTTTGTTCCTCTATCTGAAAGGCTTTGAAACAAAAAGCCCCCTCCCCCACCTTTTATTATGGAGTACAGATTTCTGCTCTTAATTTTGACCAAAGTTTGTTCAAAAGGCAGGGAAATTGTCCCTGCTTTCAGGCTCAGTTTGATTTCTTTCACTAAACCCATACTTGGCCTGCATAGCTTGGCCCTACATTTCCTCTTAACATTTCCTCATTTTCCTCAGATTGCCACATCTGGGGTCCTGAAGGTAAACATCCCCTGACATTGTCCCTAGCATAGGCCATCAGAGTCTTTATTGGTCCTTTTTGGCTCAGGAAGCCATTCCAGGTCCACAGACCCACTTGGTCTCCTGATCCTTCTCTTGTGGGGCTGAGGGGTGAGAGCCATTTCTCCCCGTAGTGTCATCCTCTGATTCCATGACAGGTCAAGAGAGGACTCTGGCATTGCTCCTTCACTACTCAGAGGGAGGGGAAGTCAGTCATCCACTTCTTTCCACACCCAAAGACTGAGCACTGCCTCCCCCGCTCTGAGGGAGGTGGAGCTAAGTGGGGTTAGTGATGCCAGCTTATAAAAAAGGGCATAGATTCTAGAACCAATGGGCTAGAGGTTCTGCAAGGACGTTCCTGGGAGTGGTGTCATATTTGCTGCCATAAACCCAATATCTAGAAAACTAGTTCTGTCCTACAGACTGGCCCAGTTCATCCCTCCCTCAGACGGGAACATAGCTTTCCACACCAGGGGTACAGTTTCCTGCTCAGGCTGCCATAACAAAATACCACACACCCGAGGCTTAAACCACTGATGTTTTATTCTCATTGTGGAGGCTAGATGCCTATGATGAAGGTTCTGGAAATCTGGTGAGGGCTTTCTTCCTGGCTTTGGACAGCAGTCTACTTGCTGTGTCCTCAAGTGGTCTTGTCTCTCTGTGTGTGTGGAGGGAGGTAGGGTTATCTCTGGCATCTCTTCCTCTTCTTATAAGGACACCAGCCCTATTTGGTTAGGGCCTTACCCTGAGAACCTCATTTAACATTAATTATTTTCCTAAAAGCCCTCTATCTAAATACAGTCACTTTGGGGATTATGGCTTCAACATGCGAGCTCTGGGGGTACACAATTCAGTGCCTAACAAATGGGAACTGATGCTGTTTTAAAAATATTTGCAGAAAAAAGAAATATCCTCACAATCTCCTTTAATCCCCTCTTTCAGATTTAACAACTCTTTTTAGGGAAATCTTCCATATGGTTGAAATCCTGCTCCTTGCAGGGTGCAGCCATGTTTTTTCTTCTGGCCTCAGTGAGGAGGGCAGGGAGCTAACCCTGATCTTGTATATATCTAGTTCCCATATGTATGCCTATAATTTTCCCTCGGAATTTCTCCACTTAAAATTAATTTTTATGCTTTTGAATTTAAAGCATAAACGTGAGGTAATTTATGGAGAAGTCCACGTAGTCAAGTCAGATCTGATGGAGCTTCATAATTTCAAAAAGGGAGCACTTTTATTTCTTAAAAACCCTAATAAGAGAGTTTAAAAATCACCATTCCCTTATCCCTTATCCTTTTCTTCTTTTCTAGCTCATTCCTTCCTGAATTCCTATTTCTTTTGCTAGTTGTTGAGGACATGAAATAAACCAGAGTGAAAGTTGGACAGCATGCCTATTTTTGGACTCCTTATTCCTATTCACTTTCTTCATAAATTAGGTCTCTTGCCCTCTCAGTGGAGAAGTTCTTGTGTTTGTCAGAGGCCTTTGTTCTGCACTTGGGGAGCTGGGGAGGAGCAGTGAGAGGTGGCAGATGTTAGTAGGGAGGATGGTGTTGGGAAAAGAAGTTCAAGTTTGAATACACGCTACTCTTCTGTGTGCATTTGCATTTAACGGGAAACTTCTGGAAACAAGATGCCTAAATGCAAAGAATCCCAGTGCGTGTGATGAGAATTTCAGGCAGGACTGTGAGGGAGATGTTTTGTGGGTGTTTGGGGACTTTCTTCACATCACACCATCTAGACAATTATCTGCCTCTTCCCCACTTGCTGCAGAGAGCTGGGTCTGGGGAGGAGGCAGGGCTGGGGATTCAGCCATGCAGAAGTGTCAGAGGTGTGACTCTATTTGTGACACACACACACACACACACACACACACACACACACACACACATATTCCCAAGTTGCTCTGTGGGTTATATCTGGATTTGGGGTTTCTCTGCCCACATAAGGTCCCAGGTGCATAGGCTTGAAAGGAGCAGGGCTGGGGCCATGTCAAGGGTGGGGCTGTTCCCTTTCTTCCCCCCAGTGGAATCCTGAATCTCAGGCCTTCAGAGCTGGAGGCACCTTAGAAGTCCAGTGAGTGTAAGCCTTTCATTTCACAGATGAAGTCACTAAGGCCCCAGAGGGGTCCACCCTCTTTCTGGGCTTGTCAGAGGCACTTAAGAAATACATGTTGACTTGACATGACCCACTGTGAAACAGGCATAACAAAACTCCCCACATGGCAGCTGGATTAGGCTGCCAGCAGCTGGGAATGATTGTCCCTCTGTTGGTATAAGCCTGGATGGAGGGGAGCAGCAGAGGAGCACTGTGGGAAGCATTTCCAGGCTTTGGATGGTACCAGAGGCATGGAGATTGAAAGCCACATTTTGCAAATGAATTTAATAGATGTCAGAGCTGAAGGGACCTTATGAATCATTAGGATCACCTCTGACTTAGGTTGCAGATGAATAAACTGAGACCCAGAGAGGGGAAAGCTGGCTGGTGAGTTACCGGTAGAACCGAGTATGGAACCCACTATGCTGCTTCTAGATTCATGTTCCTCCAATGTGCCCCCTGCCTCTCTAAACAGGAAGTCGCAAATCTGAGATTCAGGCAACATGTGAAATGTAATGAAAAGTAGGAACAGGGAGAAACACAAAGCTAGGTGTGAGGAGACACAGCCTGGTTTCTTCTGCGCCGCCATTTTGTGAATTAAAGTGGAATGAGAGTTATTGTCCCACCAGTGAAACAGAGCCATATAAATTAAAACTGCAATGAACTGTCTGCTGAAGGTGTGAACAAGGCAGATAAATCCCTGGGAGCTTAGAAAACATCTGCTCCTTACCTTGAAGGCAAGGAAAATCCTTCTGCTTTCTTTCCCCAAAGCAGTGAAAGCCAGGACTGGAATCTTTTACTTTCTCTGATAGGACATATAAAGATTGGGCCCAACTTCCAGATATACCCCATAACTAAGGAAGATTTTGTAAATAATCAACTGATTACTCCCCTTCTCCTTTATGAGTCTTGACTTTTCTTACTTCTCTCCTGCCTACCCGAGTTCTTGTGCTGTTATGCAATCCTGGAGGGTAATCTTGACCTGGTCAAGCTACTTTCTGCTGAGCCCCAGGCATAGGTATGAGAATCAGGGGGAGGAATGACAAAAAGGCTGTCAGGCAGGAATCAGGAGTTTGGATAGGTCACCAGGCCAGGGTTGGATTCCCTGGTTAGGGGTCAGGGTCTGAGGAACTGGGAACAAGAAAGGGCTGATAGAGTCGAAAGTTGAAGTGAAGAATCTAGGAGATCTGAACTGCTAATTTGAGATCAGGAATCTTGGACTCAGAAGAGAAGGAAAAGAAGCACCATGATTTAGTCCAAACACGTCCTGATTTCCAGCAAGAGGAAATGGCTTTAAACACAAGAATGGCAAATAGGTGACATCTTGTTCACCAGTCCCAAATGAATGGCAATGGCTATCTGAAGTGGGATTTATGAGAATCAGAATCCTTGGCTGAGTTGAAGGATGCTGTTATCCACTGATTATGTCTGCTGTGGATAGTCCAAAGAAGAATCCATGTTCTAACATTCCTTATTCCACCTAACCCTGGTCGTGCTTTGTGCCTCTGTGCCCTGTTCACCCATGATCTTGCAATGTTCTGAACACAAGCTACGGTGCCTGTCTTGTCAACATCATAGAACTGCCTTAGAGATGACCAACCCCCTTTAATTTTCTGCATGTATTAAATCTTTTAAATAGAAAATGATAGGTAGTTCCAAAACCTAGAGTTTGTGTTGAACACAGACCATTGTTTTTGTCTCTGTGGCCTTGGGAATGAAATGGGACTCATCTCACATGTTCTTTCAGAGGCAAATGAGCATCATTAGTAAGGAAGCAGGGTGGTCCATACCAGGCTTCTTGTTCTAACCCCGGATGGCTCTTACTTTTCCAGACTGATAAGATGTGGAAATTTAATTAATAGTTCCTCAGTGAAATGAACTTGACCAGGAAAGCAGACCTTCTGGAGGGGAATATGACCCATTCCTCCTCTTGAGTGGCTTCTACTCTAGGGAGTACATGAGGGGGTGACAAGAATGACTTTGCTCTTGGGCCTCTAAGCCTTAAGTGGCTGGTGAGAAGGACCAGTACAAAGTATTATTTAGTTTTTTTTTGGTTATAGATATTAGAACATCGTTGTGCCTAACTGGAAAGGAAGGAGGAAAAAAATCCATAATTCTTTTCTTTTCATTTCAGCTGCACATATGAGAGTGACTAGAAATGTAAATTTGAACTTTTTGATGCTCTGGGGGTGGGTGACAAAATCTACTCATCTAGGAAAAAGTATGTGTGGATGAAATCACCTGAGGGTTAGGAAGCCCAGGAGGGATATGGTGTCTCTCTAATTGCTTCATATAGCACTTTGGGTAGATTACTTTCTTGATCTCTTTGGTCTTCAGGTTTTTTCATTAAAAAGAACAGGTGAGGTAGGGTTATGATGTCTGCTTTACCACCTACTAGGATTAAAAAATATTGACATGTGTGAAAGTAGTTTATAAATTGTGAAGCACTGTAATCATGCAAAGGTTTATAATTATGATATTTTAGGATATTATGAATAATTGTTAGGTACAAAATTTGGACCAATTGCATTAAAATATTAAAAATGGGCCTCTTTGGAGTGGGATCCACTCTATATCAATTCACCAATCTAGAAACCATAGTAGTCTTTTCTGCTTTCCATTCTTTGACAATGTCAAGCTCTAGTGGATATTGAAAACCTTTGTTTTGGTCAATTTTCTTGAGTTAACAATACCTGAGATAATCAGCTTATAAAAAGAAAAGTTTATTTTGACCCACAGTTTCACAGGTTCTACTCTATGATCAGCTGGACCTGTCACTTTGGGCCTGTGGCAGCACATCACGGCAGGAATATGTTGTGGAGAGAAACCACTCACCTATGGTGAGAAGTGAGGGAGAAGAAGAGACTGGGGTCCTACAGTCAGCTTTGAGGGTACACTCCAATAACCCAAAGATCTCCCGCTAGGCCCCGCCTCTTAGAGTTTCTACTACCTCCCCGTAGTGCCAAGGGGAGTCAGCCTTTAAAACATGGGTCTTTCGGGAACACTTGAGATTCAAAATAAAGCATTTGGCAAAGGTGAGAAACGGCCCTCTCAACTTCCCTGGGTTGGCTGTCCCACAGAGAGAAGAAGCCTGTACCAAGATGGGTGACGAGGTGAGGGATCCCGGCCTTTCCCTCTTGGTTAGCTTGTGTTAACCAGTGAGATAACTGGCCAAAGGAAATGCCAAGGGGCACCAGGACAAGGACTGAGGTGATATTTGGAGCTCACTTTATTCCAGCACCTGATTCTCTTTCCCAAGCTTTGTCAGGACTTAGTTTTTGTTGTTAGCTGACACTTGATTGGGAAATTTTACTGCAAATTCTTTTGAGCTTATTTGGACAGAAGAAGGTATTGTCCTATTTGAATTCAAGGCTCTGCAATTGGGAGCAAGGACACTTTGAGCTCTGAAGACCAAATGCTATGCTGATGGCTTGCTTTAACTTCCAATTCTTAAAGTTAGGAGGAAAAGAAAAAAATTTCAAATGTCATTTGCTGTAATGATTAGCTCCAGTGAGGGATCCTATCTACTATTATTTGCTTCGAAGCTTTAATTGGCTGAAGCCTGTATATTTGATCATTAACAAAATGGTCTCCTCTCTTCTACAATGTTAATAATCTGGTTTAATAGAAATGCAACTTCGATCCTTCCTGGGCTGGGTTGCTATTTCTCTGGCACTGAGAAATGTTTGTTTAAGATTTCGCCACTCATGAGACAAGGTAAAATTCCATTTTGGAAAGCTTTAAGCTTAGGTTGCTTGAAAAGATGGGACTGGAAGGAATAGTTTTGGCCCAGCTGTGGGAAACAGTTTGTTTAGATCAGAAGGAACCAAAGAGGTTGGCTCATGTGGAAACTTTATACCTGTCCCACATGTTTTAGACACTTCTGAAAAAACAAACAGTTCCATATTTGCAATTATAAGGTCAAAAAGCCAGATGCCGGCCCCAGTGCCAATTTAGCTAACTGAGTCCTCAAGCAGTCACAACTGATGTTGTTAAGTGAGAGTATGTTGTGGCCACTGAACCAGTCTCCACACCTGGAAAAAATAAAAAATAAAACAAGAAAGAAAGCAAAGTGAATTTGAAACCAGGGAGCAGGATCTAGTGACAGTGTTCGGATTCTGAGCTCCTAAGCTGTCTGTACATTCCAGAGTTGAAGGACTATTTGGAAAGTATGCATCTTTATGGGCAGAATCTCCTTAATCCATATCTCAGGGGCAAGATTAATGCTGTGCAACACCCCATATGGACCTGGATTTCTGGAAATATGTTCTCATGAAAAGTGTCCCACTGACTGTGTCATTTCTTCCTCCTCCTCTCTCTTAAGCCAGCTGGTTCATCTCCTGAAATTCAATATGCTCCCCTCTTCTTTTTTTTTTCTTCAGATATGTCAGTGCACAAAAGAGGCTCATGAAAAGGAACAGCTGCACCCATACCAGCAGGAGCTGCTGCAGCTACAGATTTGAGGCCTGCACCTGTGTGGCGTTGGGTGACGAGATTTGCCAGGGAAGGGAATATCATGGAACATCAGGACTCTAAGGCCAGAGGGATGGATGGCTCTGGGGTAGCAAATGGATACCCCACTGCTCACCTGGAGGTCACAGGATCACACCTGACTTGAATTAGTCAAAAGGATTCCAAGAGGAGGGTTAGGTGGTCTTTTATGAATGAAATGATTAGCTGGCTGTAACACTTCCTAATAAACGGATTGTCCGTATCAATGACACCTATTCAAGGGGCCATGAGCAAATGGCCTCTCTGTAGCCCTCATGGCAGAAGGGGGCAGGATAGATGAGACTAAGAAGCATTCTGTCGAAGCTATGTCCTCACATGGCGGTGAGTGAGCTGGAAGCCACCGGGGTGTTGTGCAGAGAAATGACTTGATCTGATGTGTGTTCTAATGAGCTCACTCTGACTGCTGTGTTGGGGATAGACAGCGAGGAGCAAGGTAGCATCATCAAGGTAACAAGATAAGGGCTTGAAGTGTGGGGGCATTGCTGAAAGTGGTGAGGACTTGTTGGATTCTGGGTATATTTTGAAGGTAGAACCAACAAAATGTTCTGAGTAAAGGGTGGAATTGAAGTAAAGGGTGTCTCTGAGGTATTTTGTTTGAGTAACTGCAAGGGCTGAGTTTCTAGGAACTGAGATAAGAAAGGCTTTACAGAGGAACAGATTTTGGGGAGGAGTATCAGGATACCCATGTTGGTTAGGTCTATTAGAATCCAGAGAGGATGAATAGGCATTTTGATCTATGAAGTGAGTTCAGAGAGAGATTCTAGCTGGGGATTTAGGAATCATTGTTGGATATGGAATTTAAAACCGAGAGGCTGGATGAGATTACCAGGGGTGTGGGGAAGGCAGAGAAGAGACCCAAAGGTTGAGCCCTAGGCCCTGTAGTATGAGGAGGTTGGGGAGCTCAGGAGGAAGGAGAAAATCCAAGAGAGTGTGGTAGCTTTAAAACCAAGTGATGAAAACATTCCAAGGAGAAGGAAGAGAGTGAATTTTGAACCACATGTAGGATGACCACTGAGCTCTGATTGTTGGATTTAGCTGCATGGATGCCACTGGTGACTTTGACAAAACAAATTTGGAGGAATGATGGGGATTTGGTGGAATCCAGTGGAATTCAGATTTCTCTATGAGCAGAGATGGTGTGTCCAAAGTAAGGTGGGGAAGGTGGAGTTTTGGGAACAGATGCTGGTGGGTGGGTAGAAGTGGAGGTGGAAGACTGTGGCAGTTCACTTTCGAGTGCTTCTGTTTTCTCTGGGAGGTGGGAGGCCAGGTGAGCTGCTGAGGGCAAGGATGGGCAAGGAGGTGCTGGAGGCTGAGGAAAGAGGGAGGCCATCTTGGGACCCAGTGGAGGTCATGGAGATGAGTCACAGGAGGACTAGTGGGTATGGTCGTGTGATTTTCTGCAACCACGTTCAGCTGTGGGCTATGGGCACAGAGGAGTAGCACCTGGATTTCAGGGGTTTCCAATGGAGTTCTACAGGCAGGAGAGGGGCACTGAAAGGTTTCTCTTCTTTTTCATGGATTTTTTTTTTTCATATTTTGAGACAAAAATACTGCTTAGGGACTTCCTCTCCTGTTTAACAAAGTCCTAATGAGCTGACACACAGTTTGAAAATCACTGGTGTAAGTGGTACATTCACTGTTTCTCTACTTGGTTTCTTAATGTAGGCAGAGCTTCAGTGAAGAGATCCCACCAGGCTTGTTGAGGGCCTGGGATGTGCCTCGTGCGATTTTCAGCAGTGTGGGGAGATGGATGAGGGATAAGATGCAATTCCTGCCTTCAAGATGATGAGTTGGTGAGGACTGTTGTGGGGCGCAACTTAAGAACAGATTGATCACACTGAGAAGTCCAAATCTGAGAGTCTTTATTAGCCGGTCGGCTGTCTCACACAACGCCCAAAATGGCTATTGGAAAGACAGCCCCGAGCGTAGGGTTGCAGGGGTTCTTATACCATAAGTAAAGCATTTCGGTACATCAGTCATAAGTGGCTGTTGCTATGATTAAAAACTACAAACTAACATCATGAGATCTAAAATCATAAGCAGAAGGGGAAGTGGGTCAAAACGACCTTAGTTGGGAATAAGTTAAAGACTGGTTGCTAACATCTAGACAATCGTTCTCTGACAGGGTACATTGCCCAAGAAAAATAGGAACCAAAAAAGAAAAATTTTACATTATATAAGAATTGTCATTTTGTGTTGCCAAGCATGCTATGCTAAGCAAGTGTTGACGGGTACAGAGGTGGGGTGTTCCCACGGGAGAAGCATTTCCTACATGACATGGAGTCTCAGGGTAAAATGGAGTCTGTTTGGTCATTGCCCATATAGCCTGGCCCATAACAAAGACCTGAACCAAGCACAGGTTGGTGTACGCTGGAGCTGCCCCATCTCATTCAATATCCGGGCCAGACTTTAGACCCAAAGATGTCACCACACCATGTGTGCTATTGCCTAGAGTTGAGGGGATGCAGAGGGACCAAACCCCACAGCTGCCCTGCTCAATGTCAATATTAGACACTTGTTCTCCACCTGTGGTCAGATCATCTGACCCTAAGACCATCACATCCTCTAATCTAAGCAGTAAACTATTAATGCATCCTAAAATAATATCAATCTTTTAGGCGAACTTGCCAAATTATTGACTTACACTAAACTTGTGGTCAAGCTCTGCCCTCCAAAATATTTTTTTAAAAATTAGGTCTTATTAATTCTTTCCTTATGTACCTGTATTTTTTTTTGAGCCGGGGTGAATAAATGCCCTTTGTGCTAGAGGTTGGGAATGACATAGTTTGGAGCTGAAGACTCACACTTTCTGAGTAGGGATGAGATCATGGTGTGTGTTCCCTCAAAGTTTGGTTTTCCTCAAAACATAAGGTCTGGCAGGAAGCTGTATGCAAGAGTCTGACACAAGGAGAAAAGTAGTGAGTTTTTGCATCTTTCTGTTACCACCTTTGGTCTTTGATTCAAAGGGAAAGTGAATTTGAACAAAGGAGGCAGGCACAGTCTCCCCATCTTCTGATAATTCTTCAATTCAACATAAAAGGAGTTAATTTCTCTTTGCGACAGTCAACGTTTATGACCCCAGACGTGGCACTTTGATTCTCTGTTTATGGCTCGGATGCTTTGTGCTAACATGCTTGCCACAAATGCCATTGGGTTTGCCTTTCCAGGCAACAGTTAAACCAGCAGGAGACCACTTGTGTGCAATTTGTTGGAATGAAATCTACATTTTGGGATAAGATTACTTAGTAGTGTCATTTTGCGTTGAGTCGACTTTGTGGGTGGTCTCCAATAAACCCTGCACGTACAGCAAGTGTCAGCCCTGATTATCTCCACGCAAGCTCGTAATGACTGCACAGCTTGGTATTTACAAGGAAAGAACAGCTTCCCTTTCTTTTAATTCAGGGAGTGCAGTGGCGTGGAGGAACCCCACTGAAGGGGTGGCCAAAGGCTCACTTTGGGACCATTCCTGGAGAGGTGCAGCCTCACTTTTTGTCCTCCCTGGCAATCAGGGAAACAGTCATGACTGTCATTTGGGGCTCACCAATTAAGACATCTGCCTTTAACAATGCCTGAAGGAGCTGTTTCAGCTCAGAATAATAAGGACGGTAGGATTAGTAGAAGAGTCCAGATCTAACTTCGGAGAGTGAACTGTACTTGTTGGCTTAAGCACATTCAGCAAACATCAGTGTTGCAGGACCCCTGTTGTGTCGTTTCGGTGGTAGCAATTCTTAGTTTTTTTTTTTGGTATGGGGGATCGGACCCAGGGCCACTTAACCACCGAGCCACATCCCCAGCCCTTTTTTTGTATTTTATTAGAGATAGGATCTCTCTGAGTTGCTTAGGGCCTCGCTAAGTTGCTGAGGTTGGCTTTGAACTCCCCATTCCTCCTGCCTCAGCCTCCCCAGCTGCTGGGATTACAGACATGCGCCACCAGGGGTGATTTGTCCCTTCAGGGTATCTTGGGCAGCATCTGGAGACATTTTTGGTTGTCACCTTTTGGGGGCGCTATAGCACCCAATGGGTAAAAGCCAGGGATGCTCTAACTATCCCACAAGGCACAGACCTCTTCCTCTTCCTCCTTCAAAGATGATTGCTCCCAAAACACGAGTAGAGCTGAGGTTGAGAGGCCCTGCATTGGGGTACCTAGAATGCTCCACCTTCCCAGTCCTTTTTCTCCTTTCACCATGCTCTGCTCCACATTGATTCCTTCTGCATCCTTGATGCCTGGAACCCTCATGGTGCTGGGGCTAAGATATTATGGAGTCTGGAGTCAGTAGTGGAAAGAGCATCAGCTTGGGAGCAGGGCAGATCTACATGAAGTCCCAGGCTAACGACTTCAGGTTAAATGACTTTGGGGCAAATTACTTAATCTCTCTGAACTTCAATTTTTCAAATTTGAAACAATAGGGATCCTGGTAGTAAGAATTAAACTCAGGTGAATTTATCAGAACTTGGTTTTCAAGGCTCTTCAGAAGATTTTATCATGGCTCATCCTTGCTCGAGATTGTCAAAGTTGTTTTCCCACCCTTAAACATCTTCCCAGAAACCTTCTATTGTCGAAAATTTAGAAAAAATGTAAGCCAGTAGGAAAACCAAAACAAAAACAAATTAAATCACTTGTATCTTTACTTTTCAGAGATCATCACTGTCAATGTTTTCTGCAGATGTATTATGTGTTTCCAAACGCTCTGTGTGTCCACGTGCCCACCCCATGGTCTGTTTAGTGCTTCCTTTTTAGACTTACTGACGGATTAGGAACATCTCTCCCTGTCAATAAATATAGATCTACATGGTCTATGTCATCATTTATAAAAGCTGCCTGGGTATTGATAAGCCATAATTTATTCAGTCAGACCCTTACATTCTTGGACATTTGGGTCATTAGGGTTAGTATAGGTTGCTCAGAGTTCACTGTGGTTCTGGAAAGCCAGCTCTTTCTCTGCCCACTTGCTACTAGTTGATGCAGGGGAGTGGCTCTCCCCACAAGACAGATGTTCGTTGTTTCTGTCTGTATGACTTTCTGCTCCTGCTGTGTGGGGTGAATAGCAGAGTTAGAGCTCTTTTTTTTGACATAGCAAAGTAGGTTCTGAGCTAAACTCTGGAGTCAGGTTCAAATCCCAATTCCTGGCTTGAGCACATGACCTCACCTACGTGAGTCTCAGTTTCCACATATCTGAGATGGCTATGTCAATTGTGCTTGCCCCAGAGAGTTGTTCTGAAAGTTAAACCAGGAAAGATATATCAGGTACATGTGGAAGATCTGGTTGAAAACAAGTACTCAATATGTTTTAACTTGTATTAGGCAAGAACAAATGCTTGACCAGCTAGGTGCTTCCTAGGAGTTCTTCTCTCAGTAGTGTGTGCACAAACTGCCTGACTCTCTCAAGTGTGCCTGCCCCAGAACAGTTGGAGTTTAGCGGTCTCTACTTGCCTACTTCTGGGGATTTTATTTTTAAGTGACCCTGATTGGTTCCCTATAGTTTCTTTAGCAAATAACCACAAACTTAGTGACTTAACACAATACATTTATCATTTTAGAGTTCTGTAGGTTAGAAGTTCATAGTTAGGTTTGCTGGTCTTGAATCAAGGTGTTAGCAGGGGTATGATCCTTGTGGGGCTCTAGGGAAGAGTCCATTTCCTTGCCTCTTCCAGCTTCTAGAGGTTGAATCTGCTTTGTTGTCACCTCTTCTGCATTGATTGATCCTCTTATCCGGATACCTGTGGCTACTCAGAATAACCTTCCTATTTCTATAACCTTTACCACATCTTCAAGGTCCTTTCCCCATGCAAGGCACCATGGTCAGTGGTTCCCAGGATCAGGAGGTGGACCTCTGTGGGAGGCCATTTTTCAGCCTATTACATGTCTGCACACACTACTTTCTCGACTCACTTTTGAATTCAGACATTGCTGGTAGCTCAGGCTCTGGGTACCCCTGACAGGTGTGCAGCACCCCTGACAAGGTATGTGAAGTGGCATTCTTCCTGGCCTGGAAGAAGGTGTTTTCCTTCTCCTTCCCTCCATATTATCTGACTTCTGGACACCCAGCGCTCCCACTCTTCAGGATTAATTCTTAGTCAAGTTTCTCCCCAAAATGTGATGATGTGAATCCTGCTCACTGCACATGCACATCCTGTCTTCTTAACCTGAAGCACTCCAACCTGCCAGTCTTCCTTTACCTTGTCCAGTCCATGCTCCCCTCCACCTGTCTCTGAAGGTTCATCATGTTCAGTGTGACCCTAGGAGTCCTGCCATCATCTGCCTAGTCCACAAGTTCTCTCTGGGTTGACAGGTCCTAAGACCTTACTGGACCTCTGGAGGTGGGCTCTCCAAGGGCATGTTTTAGTCAGCTTTTGTGTTGCTCTGACCAATGTGCCTGACAAGAACCACATAGAGGAGGAAAAATGTTTGTTTTGGCTCACAGTTTCAGAGGTTCAGTCTGTGGTTGGTTGACTCCATAGTTGTGGGTCTGAGGTGAGGAAGAACATCATGGCAGAAGAGCATGGTGGAAGAAAGCAGCTCAGAACATGACAACTAGGAAGGAGAGAGAGAGCAAGAGTGAGAGTGAGAGCTAGAGAGAGAAGAGGAGGAGGAGGAAGAGGAGGAGAAGAAAGAGAAGGGGAAGGAGGAGGAGGAGAAGGAGGAGGAGAAGAGAGGCAAAATGTAAACCCCAAAGGCATACCCCCAGTGACTCCCTTCTTCCAGTCGCACCCTATCTGCCTACAGTTACTGCCTAGTTAATCCATATCAGTGGGTTAATCCACTGATTAGGTCATACCTCTCATGATCTAATCATTTCACCTCTGAAAATTCTTGTGTTTTCTCACACATGAGCTTTTGGGGGATTCCTCATATCTAAACCATAATATGGCAGATGTACACATGAATGTCCTTCCACTCAAAGTTGGGGTTGTTAGCTGACGAGTTTCCCTGGTTTGTGGCTGGTGCAGTTCTTCCCTTGGTATCTCTGCTACCAACTTTCCCAGACTATTTTCTAGGATGGGACTTTGGGTAAATGGGTTCTATTCAGTATCCATCCTGCTGTTCCTTCTCTGGAATGACTCTCAGTTCCTATCAGTACCCAGTAAAAACCCTTATTGTTTTATTGTTTTCCTGCCAAAATGAACCTTAAGTTCCAATTAGGAGGGACAGGATTGGCCTAATTAGAACTCAGAGTCTGCAATAGTCTGAATGTTTCTCTTTCCCCAGATTTACATGTTGAAATCCTAATCCCCAAGGTGACATGTAGGAGGTGATGAGGTCATAAGGTGGAGTCTCAGGAATGAGATTAGCGCTCTGTAAGAGGCAGCTCCCTCACCCTTCCACCGAGTGAAGACACAGTGGGAAGTGGCCGTGTATGACCCAGAAGGGCCCTCACCAGACACCAGCTCTGTGAGACTCTGTTCATCAGAACTGTGAGGAATGTTTGTTTATAATCCATCTAGTTTGTGGGGTTTTGTTGCAGCAGCCTGAATGGACCCAAGACAGAACCCCAAACCACTTACCATAAACTTGTCCCTCCCAAGGAATGCCTAGTTGGTTACTCAGATGCATGATGCTTTGTCATTTAAGTGGCAAAAAACCAAATTGCATTTCGATATAAAAGTCAGGTTGATTATTCCTCTTTCCATAAAGATACTATTTTCTCACCCTCCGGCAAATGAGAATGACTGTCTGTCCTCTCCCATTTCCACACATTCTCAAACCTATTTTTTTTTAAATTTTAGTTTCTGAAAATTTGCTTGGCATTATAGAACCATTAGCTGAATATAAAGTGAGAAAAAATTCACCCGTGACTCCACCGTTATGCCCAACAAATTAAACTATTTTTATTTTTTCCATGTTCCCTTCCAGTTTTTGTCCCCATGAACATATAATTTAAGGAGTCGTAATCACAGTGTAGCTATCATTTTGTGTTCTGCATTTTCCACTTAGCATTAATTATATCATAAGCATTTTCTTCATGTTGCTGCAGAGTCATCATAATTATCATTTTTAATGAATGTATAAGAAGTCATTGAGAGGGGAGTGGATTACTTAACCCTTGTTCTGTCGTGGGGCCTTTTGTGACTGCTTCGGCCAGTTTCTCCTTTGGGGTTGCCCTTGATATTATGTCCATCGACTCTGTCTGAGTGAGGGAGTGAGCAGAATAGTGGCTGGGAGGAGGAGGACACACACATACACACACACACACACACACACACACACACACAAGCACACACATGTGTGCTCACACAACACATCGTGAGGAGCAGCAAGCGGAGGGACTTGAAGCTACTATATGCAGAGTCACAGTTAAGACTTCTAGAGGCAAGAGTGGAAGGAACCCTAGCCTTTACCTCATTAAGCCCCTTCACTAATGGCTGCCTTTGAGATGACAGTTCTTTGATACAACCTTCAATGCCTCAAAGAAAGGTGACTATGGGAAACTGATTGAGAAGCACATTTTAACTGGCAGTCTGAACTTCCCTTGCCATCAGAATCAATTCCCAAATGCTATTCTGAATTCCAAAAACATACCTACAATTTTTGTTAATCAAATATTTAGTGCTAATTAGAGCTGAAGTGATAACTGGAGAGGATTTCAACTACGACAGTGTTTCTTAAATTTCCACAAATGCTAAGCCCACAAGATGCTCCACAAAATAGTTTCCTTCCATGAACAGTATTTGGGAAACAGTGAAATTCATGCCCCATCCCCATCTTGGATACCCACAATGCCCATTCATACATTCAATGATCTAAGAGGTCCTGCAGAAAGAAAAAATCTCCAACTTTGGTTGGTCCGGTGTTTCCCAAGTTTACAGGGACTTTTTGTCATGTGGTACCTCCTCCAGTCAGAGTTTGATCAGGAAAAGGAAAACAAGTGAGGTAATCCAGAGGATTGAATACAGAGACCTAGTTTGAAAATTTGATGTGACCCAGAGACTCACAGCTAATGGAATAGCTTCAACCCAAAGGGTGGCATGGGATTAGCAGTACCTGGAAACATACCACACTTGTTCCTGCAGCCCTGGGGATATTGCAGAGTGCTGGGGCCACCTAGGAGGACACAAAGTGTGGTGGGATGCAGCAGGTGGCAGGACTCCCGGGGAGGTGCTGAGCCCTGCTGCTGGGATGAGGAAAGAGGCTTCAGCTCACTGTGATATTATGGAAGGACCCTGGAGCCCATTGCTATTTGCTATTTCTGGAGGGCTCTTACCTTCTTTGTAGGCAGATTTTGGTTCCATGATCTCTGCTCCTTGTTACCATGCCCTTGAATGTGTCGCATTACATAATGAAAGGATTTTAAAAAAACTTTTTTTAGCTGTAGATGGACACAATATCTTCATTTATTTATTTATTTTTATGTGGTGCTAAGGATGAAACCCAGTGCCTCACATGTGACAGGCAAGTGCTCTACCGCTGAGCTATAGTCCCAGCCCCAATAAAAAGGGTTCTGTAGATGTTATCAGGGTTATTAGTCAGCAGGCCTTATGATAGGAGATCATCCTGGGTTATCTGGTATGGACCCAATGTTATCATATGAACCCTTAAAGGTAGAAGAATAAACCAGATGGGAAGTTGAAGAGGTTCAAAGCATGAGAGGAAAGAGTGCCATTGGACACACCATTGCTGGCTGTGAAGAGGGAGGGCCCACGAGCTAACAGCCAGCAAGGACACCATGGGGGACCTCAGTCCTCTAACTTCATGGAACTGAATTCTGCCCTTTGAATGAGTCTGGAAATAGATTTCCCTCAAAGTGTCCAAATGAGAGCCCTGGTTGGCTAATGCTTTGCTTTTGGCCTGGGAGGCCCTTCTGAGCCCTCTGGATTTCTGACCTATGGAATTGTATGAGATAATAACCAGGTGTTATTTAAGGCCACTGAATTTGTGGCAAATTGTTATGGCCACAACAGAAAACGAATACAAGTTTTCATGTTTTAATCACCTGCCTCAAATTTGTAGAAACTACCTGGAAAGCCCCATTGGCAAGGGTGTCTGGGAAGGGCTGCTGTAGGGTTCCAACTTTTCTGTAATTCAGCAGGTGGGTGGGAGTGAAGGCTAAGAGCACATGGTGAGTCTGTGGCCCAGCATCCATTAGTATTTGGTGGGATGAATATTTGGAAGACCTCTTTGGGGAATTCTGACTTAGAATACAGTAGAATTGGACTTTTTAAATGGATACTTTGAGACATCCACTAAAATGAATGAAGATGAGATATTTATGTCAATATTATGAGACTACCAATGGGTCTTACGGAGAGAGCACCCCTGACTGGAGGTCAACTCCCAGCTTTGCCGTGGACTTGCTGGGTGGCCGTGAGTTGCTTGGCCTTCCTTGGCCTCCATTTCTGCAGCTAGGGAGCTGACAAAAGCACCTTCAAGTTCTAAAGTTCTGCTGCTTGTAGAATAATTTTACTCAGTTGAGTGATTGTGCATCTGTTTAAGTGATTGTAGTCATATCTGTGATTGATCTGATGCTGAATTCATGATTAGCAACAGAACTCCCAATCATGAGGCTGTTGCTAAGGGAAATTATGGTTCAGTTTGCAGTCATCTTCTTGCCAAGACAGCAAAACAGTCATTTTAGCCCCAAGTGACTCAAGGGACCCCCTGATGTGAATTGGTTTAAGATTGATTTTCCTTGATGGGGCATCTGGTGGCGAGGCTATGCGGCCTCTGTGCTGGTTGCTCTGGGGGAAATCAGAACACTGAATTGTATAATTCCTGGCTTCAGGAGGTTTCTAATCTAGTTGAGGAGATAATATGAAAAGAAATAATCAGATAATGATGAGCATGAATCGAGCCATGTCTTAAATTACATCACAGCTTTATGTCAACTACCTGTTACTGCTGTCACTAGGCTTTTTATAAAGTATGTCTATCCTTTGATCTTTCTAGTTCACAGAGAGTTGCAAACCTTTGAGCAACTGTGATTTCGAGCTAGGTTTTGTGGTCTTTGCATTTTTTCCCCCGACTGTCACTGAGAGCTGCTTGGTGAAGCTGTAAGGATCTTTCATGACAGTTTCCCGTAGGGTGTAAAACGGAGCTTGCCACCCACCTTGAGCAGGTTGTTTTTTTGAAGCATTTGAAAGTAAAACAAAGTACTCTGCCATTAATGGAAAGCTAGAATTTTCTATCTCCTTGTACTTATGACAGCTTGGTTGATGCTGTCACTGGCTGCATGTGCTTTTCAAAATGCATCTTTTTAGCTCATTACTCCTGGGTGGATTAATTCCTAATGCTCCTCTTTGACATGTTCTTTGCTGCCACCGACAAAGCGATGATGCTGTGCTCCCTGTCCGGCCTATCCTCGGGGTGTTTCCACAGTGTGGGAGCTGCAGTCTTACCTCCAGGAACCTCAATGTCTGCATGGGTGGCCAAATCCTTTATTTCACATTTGGGAATTCAGGGGTCACAGAGATATAGCCCCTGAGCTGTAAGTCTCTTGGATGCTAGAAGCACTATGTGAATTGCATGTTCAGTTTTTTTTTTCTTTCTGAAGAAACTGTGGCTTGGAAAATTTCAAAACGGGATATGGAACAAATTCTGCCTCTTCTGTCATAGGCATCGATTCCCTATTATAGCATGAACAATGGTATGGCATGTTGCCTGCGATTGAGTTCTGATTCAAACATTCTCTTGGACAAAATTCTTAACCTCTCTGAGACTCAGTGTGTGTGTGTATGTGTCTGTAACAACCTGACAATTGTTGTGAGGGTTAAATTAAGTAAAGCACAGAAAGGGATTAAAACAATGCCTGGTATATAATAAGTGCTTAATTAATGCAGCTGTTATCACCTTCATGATCATGTTCATGATCATGTTCATGATCATGCTTGTCATGGGACCATCATCACCACCGTGGTCATCACCAGGACCATCAGCACCAGTACCAAGATTCGCCCCACCCCCATTATTATTTATTTATTTGTTTCTGAGACAGGGTCTTGCTATGTGGCCCAGGCTGGCCTGGAACTTCTGTGCTCAAGTGAGCCTCCCGTCTCAGCCTCCTGATAACTGGGATACAGGTGCATGCCACTGTCCCTGGCTACCACCACCGTCATCACTGTCACCATCACCATCATCACCACCAGCAGCATTATCATCATCGGCAACAGCAGCAGGAGTGGCAACAGCATCTCACCCTTCCAGGGCCTCTCTTGGTAATCTCATTCAAGTCCTCAATTTTCCAGAACACAATCAGAGTCTAGGAAGAGGAAGTGACTTGTCTAAGTTCACAAAGGGACTTGCCCCCCCCGCCCCCACTTCCTTCTGGGAGGCTTTGCAATATGTCACTCTGGAAGGGTCTTTCTTCTAATTCTGCTCATTTTCAGAAAGCAATTTTTTCTCTTGTCCTCTAATATAGAACCTTCTCTCCCCCACCAGAGCTAATAAATAGAAATGTATTTTGAAAAGTGAAGAGCATTATATCAATAGAAGAAATCATTTTTTATTGCTTCTTGAAAGGCTGACTTGTAGCTAATCGCAGTTTCCAATGCTAGGTTTTCTTACAGCCAAATGATGACTTTATCCCGTCTTCCCTACAGCCCCTCAACTGAGCAATGTCACAGAAGGCCAGCTGCCACAATAAAACCCACACCCTCGGTCCCCTCCCCTTCTGTCTGGCGAGAGGAGGAAAATCACAGTGTGTCAAGCAGGCTGTAAACATTTGAGCTGCTTTCCTTCAACTTTTGGGAGGGCTTCTTTGGGATGACAGGGGGACAAAGGGCTGAGTGTAAATTACCATGCAAATTGCCACAGCATTTGAACCTAAGACACCTTTGCCTGCCGCAGCTCAAGGAACCTGAGCTTCTGTGACTCCAACTCAAGGGAGATGTGAAGCAGAGCCTGGAGTCCCCTCAGTGGCTCCATATGCTGGACTCCAGCAACCCCTGTAAATATGCTTGCTTGGCTGTTGAAATAGAGAACCTGGATGGGCCTGCCTTGAAGAGTCACCCTGCTGACCTTTTAGCAGCTTTCTGCTTTCCACACAGGTTCTTGAGCAGTTTTGTAGTGTGATGATCTGGGAATGTCTTGGACCACAGAGGCCAGGAAGAAACAGATGGCTTTTTTGGCTGGCCTCTCTCACCTTTGAGGTTGGCTCACTTCGTGCATTAGCCCTGGTCTCAAGCCTGTGACGGAGAGGCATGACTTCAGAGGGTATCTCCTTGTAGCCAAACATCTCCAACTTCCGTTTGCTGGCTCTTTGCTTCCGTTTCATGGCTACACCTGTGTCAGTGAAGGCCATGGTCCACGTCTACAGGTGGTGACTGTGGCTTCTGAGCAGAGTTGACTGCCATTGATGGTGGGCTCCTTCAGAGCTCTCAGAGTGTCTTGTAAGAACTGGCTCCACAGGGCTACAACCAGATTTTAAGGACCAATAGAAGACCATGGAAAGTTCTATTTCTATTGATGAGGGAAAGTTTCTGAAGAGCAATTAGAGAAAAGCTGAGTCCTGCTCTTCCTTCCACATCTGATTTGATGTCTACTGTGGTGTAATAAAGGCTTTTGTTGTGTGTATGCATTAAAAAAGTATAATACCCACGTTTGCTATTTCTTGACCTTTATATGCTAGATACTCAGCTGAACCTTGTGCATATTTTATCTCATTTAAATTGTACTACAAAACTTTAATGCTTTATATTGGACATCTATCTGTCTGCCTATTTATCAATCATCCATCTATCTACTTATCATCTATTTACCTACATATTTTTAAAAAAGGAATTGGTTCATGTGATTGTTGTCTAACAAGTATGGTAGGCTGGAGATCCGGTAAAGGTTGATATTTCAGGTTGAGTTTGAAAACAGCCTAAAGGCAGAATTCCCTCTTTCTTGGGTCATATCTGTTTCTTTCTCTTGAAGCCTTCAACTGATTGGATGATACTTATAACATTATGGAGATAATATGTTTTACTCAAGTCTACTGATTTAAATACTAATTTCATCTAAAAGAATTCCTTCATAGTGACATTTATCTGGCTACCATGGCCTAGCCAGAATTGAAACATAAAATTATCTGTCATAGTAGGTATCATTTCCTTTGAACAGGTCAGGAAAACAAGTCTCATAGAAAGGAACTCACTTGCAATAATGGCTTCTAAATATCTTCATGTCTTAATCCTCAGCACCTGTGAATATTACCTTACACGACAAAAAAGGTTTTGTAGATGTGATTAAATTAGTATCTTGAGGTAGAGTGGTGATGTGATCCTGGAGTATCCAGATGAACCCAGTGGAACCAAACAGTCCTTACATGAGAGATGAAGGAGGGTCAGAGTCAGAGGAGAAGGTGGTGTGAGGTAGGAAGACCCTCCCTGGGCTGATGCACTTTGGAGATGGAAGAAGAGTCACAAGCCCAGGAATACCCGTGAGCAATAGAAGCTAGAAAAGTCTAGGAAATGAGTTTTCTAGAAACTTCAGAAGAAACCAGCCTTGCCAACTCCTTGATTTTAACCAAACTGATTTTGAACTTTTTACCTCCAGAACTATAAGAGAATAAATTTGTGTTGAGTTGGTGGCAACTTGTTATAGCAGCCACAGGACACTCATACTCTCACCCAAGGCCACAGGGCTAGTAAATGGTAGTGGTGGGATTTGAAGCCAGGTCCAGTTGACTTCATTGACTTCACAGTCTCAAATATATCATGCTCTTGTCATTGTCAATCATGCTGACCTCTCCTAAGCAACAGTTCTTGAGTCCCTCTCTCCTCCCACTGTCCTTGCCCAGACTTTATCCTGCCCTTGAATTTCTGTAATGGGGGCAATTAATCATTCAGCAAAGAGGGACTGAAGGGTAATAAAAAAACAGAGACTTTATCTAATGGGGTGCTATTCTGTGACAGATACTTTTTAAAATTTATTTTAAAAAATATTTTTAGTTGTAGATGGGCACAATACCTTTATTTTATTTTTTTTATTTTTATATGGTGCTGAGGATTGAACCCAGTGCCCCACACATGCTAGGTAAGCACGCTACCACTGAGTCACAAACCCAGCCCTGTGACAGATACTTTATAAACATATGCTTAATTTTCCCAACCTCTCTGGAAGGCAGGTACTACTGTCTCTATTTCATAGTTGAGAAGACTGAGACCACCAGATGTTCAGTAGCTTGCCCCAGGTCACATAGCTAATAAAGGGCAGAGGTGGCGTCTCATCCTAGGTCAGCCTGATGGCAACCTTTTTTTTTTGGACATTCTCTTCACCACCCTTGCTTCTTCGGAATCTTGATCACAGCTCAGCAGCAGTAGCAGGAGAGAAAACGTTGGTGCAAACTAGGAAGAGCTGACCATGGAAGCTGCCTGTGTTCTCACTCCTTTTCCCAGAAACCTCCATCTCAGAGGTAGTTCATATTCAGGACAGGGTTTGCTGAATATCTTCTATACCTGAGGCAAGTCCCATTTCTCAATTACAGAACCCTCTGCTTGGCTTCCTTTCCCTCTTCCTTTTGGTCTTCTATGTCCCCTCGGGGCTCCTTGGCTACCTTTATTGTCTTCTGAGAGTAGCATTTGCCTTCCTCTCTCCCTGTCCTCTACTTCTTTCCTCTTATTTCCATGCTCATTGCTGCTCCTTCTTTTTACTCTTCAATTTCAGCCACACACACATGGAGGAAGAAATTATAGGGTAGGCCAAGATCTCTAAGGAGAACTGACCAGACTTCCTTCACCCATGGTGGGTTGATGGACAAGCTCCTGGGTGCAGCTAGGCCTCCACCTGTCACCTGGTGAGCTGGGCCTCCAGGGGAATGGTTCCTGGCAACCAGAAGTTGACTTAACAGAACAGGTTATCAACGGCACTGGGCTAAAAATAACATGTTTATTTTTGAAATAACTTGTTTTGGCAGTTATAAATACTCTATGAAGTCAGCTTAGAATGTAGTCTAGCAGCTCTCAGACAACTGAATAATATTTCAGATGTACACATCATTTTCTATGCAGAATCCAACATGCACTTTCCAGCCAATTTTTTTTTTTATATCTTGAGTAATGGAGGGGAGATTGAGTGCAGATAAAACCAGTGAATAATCAGCTTAGTGCAGGGTTACAGCCTAGGTTTCCAAATAGAGAATCTTATTTTGGAGTAGTTGCTACTAGAAGAAATGTTCAAGGAAGTTTCCTTTGCCTGCCAGGAGCTTCTTTGTCCTTGGGTAGCAGAAAACTCAAGTGAATTGTTATAATTTTTCCCTCCCTCCCTCTTTCCCCCTTTCTTTTCCTTTCCTCCCTGCCTTTTTCCCTTCTTCTATATCTTTCCCTCTCTTCTCCTTCCTCCTCCCTCCCTCCTTTCCTCCTCCTTCTTTCATCCATCAATTCTTCAAACAATAATAGACCATCTTTGTGCAGCCCACTGTGCTGGTGCTGGGGTTAGTGATAAACAGAGCCCACTGGATCTACAGCCACCCACCCACCACCCGTGTGTGGAATGTATGATTCACTGTGATGGTATTTAATAAGCAAGTGAAGGAATAAGTCCTTACTAAATGTGATCTGTGCTTTGAGGAATAACCAGAAGGGAAGGAGGGAGGCTGGTGGGCCATCTTCTTAGAGCAGACAGGATGGCTTCTCTGAGAGGAGAAGACTGAAAAGATGGGAGTTCACCTGAGGGGGAGGTGGGGGCTCCCCCAAACAGGGAAACCACATGGGAAGTTCTGGGAAGAGATAGACTGGTTTGTGGAGCTGCTTTGATATATTTTTATTTAGGACGTTTCCAGGAAGCACTGGAGGAGGGCTGCTTGCTGGCAGTCTTAAGAGCTTGGCACTGATTCTTTGGCTCCCTCCCTCTTCCCGGGCCTTCTCTCCTCTCTTTCTGTTGGGGGCCTGCCTTCCTCTGCTGGAAACACCACTAGATGTCTAGTAAGTCTCTTTCACCCTCCCACGGTTACCTCCATTTCTCCCACCCGCCATGTTCATGCCTGGTTTCCACCATGACCACCACCTCACTGTCTTCAACTCTAAACACACAGTCTCCTTTTGGGCCTCAGTGTCTCCATTCCCCACCTGTAATTGGCCAACAAGGAAGCAGACCCTGATTCTGATCAACCCTTTGCTCTACCCGATGCATTCACCATCTCATCATCACCATCAGCCTTGCAGCTTCGTTGGCAGCAGTATGTGGGTTTCTCATTGTTTGATGTTTCATCACCAGGCCTGGCTGCCAACAGCCTTGGTCATCAACTCCATGCTCTGCTGTGCTCCTCCTCCTTGTTGGCTGTGTCACTTCTCTCCTTTCTCTTCCCTGGTGTGATGTCTTTCATTTGGAATGTCCCCTGATCTCATGTGTTCAGAGATGGGGTTTTGGGAGGTGATTGAATCACTTTGTCAGTGGAGTAATCCACTGATAGCTGAATGGACTCTTGGGAGGTGGACTCTTCCTTCCACATGGAGGAAGTAGGTCACAGGGGGTGTGCCTTGGAAGAGTTTTTCTTCTTTTTGCCTGCTCCTCTCTCTCCCTCTGCTTTCTGGCTGCCATGAGCTGAAGGCTTTCTTTGGCCACACTCTTCCACCATGATGCTCTGCTTTACCCCAGGCCAGAGCAATGGAGCCAGTTGCTCATGGACTGAAACTTCTAAAACCATGAGCCAGAAGAAATCTTTCCTCCTTTAAGTCATTTGTGTGAGGTTATTTTGGTCACAGTCACAAAAAGCTGACTAGCACACCTACTTCTCACTACCATTGTCTTCCTGCTCTCCTTCCACCCTAGTGGTTGTTAGTGGTTCACAAACAAGAAATAAACCAAGACATGATCCCCTGCATCCATACTAAACTTGCACCTGCCCTTTGGCATCTACATAGCTGAGGAGTCAGTTTGGAAACAAGGTAAGGGCCCCACATGCTTCTTAAAGTTTTGCTTAAAGATGCTTAATACTTAAAAAAATTACACAAGTGGAACATTAATATAATCTGATAAAAACACAAATAGCAGCTAGGCAGGTGTCTTGGTACATGCTTATAATCCCAGCAGCTCAGGAGGTTGGGGCAGGAGAATCTCAAGTTCAAAGCCAGCCTCAGCTGCTTAGAGAGGCTCTAAGCAACTCAGTGAGACCCTGTCTCAAAATAAAAAATAAAAAGGCCTGGGGATGTGGCTCAGTAGTTAAGTGCCTTTGGGTTCAATCTGTAATACCAAAAAATGAACAAAACAAAAACAAAAAACAAAACAAAACCCCAAAACCCAAAAACTACCAACAAAACATAAATAGCAGATAAAAGTCCATTTTCCCTCAATCATTATCACCTTCCTACTTTCCAACCCCAGTTTTTTCCTTAGTAGTGATTACTATTAAAAGTTTAGAGGATAAACTTCTGAACTTTTAGAAATGCGTGTGCGTGTGGTTTTGTTTTATATTTTTAAAATAACTATTATAAAGGAAATATTTTACTGCAACTAGATATCCCTTTAGGTCTTTCCTTGTCAGTACATGTAAGTTCTATTTTTTGTTTGGGGGTCAATGCTTTATTTTTAACTTTTTATTATGAAAAATTTAAAATACATGCCAAAGTAAACAAGAATACTATAATGATTCCTTATGTCTCCACTGCCTTCCCTCAACAATTATCAGCTCATCCAATCTGGATCATTCAACCCCACTCACACTCTCCTTCTTTATTACTTTAAAGCAAACTTCAGAAATATTATTCTCTCTATAAATATTTCATTATGTATCTGTGAAAGTTAAAGGCCGTTAAAAAGCATTAACACAATCCCCCTGCCATACTCAAAAATTTAACAATTCTTTAATGTCAGCTTTCATGTAATTTAAAAATTATTTATTTGAATCAGGATCCTATTATGATGCACACATTAGGGGCTGGGGTTGCGGCTTGGTGGTAGAGTCCTCACCTGGAATGCATGAAGCACTGCATTTGATCCTCAGCACCACATAAAAATAAAATAAAATAAGGGTTTTTTGTCCACCTACAACTAAAAAAAAAAAAAAAAAAAGATGCCCACATTACAGTTGATTGATGCATCTTTTAAGTCTCTTTTATCTTCTAGCCACCCCACCCTCACCATTTTCTCTCTCTCCTCTCTCCTTGCAATTTGTTGAAAAGATCTACCATTTTATCTGCTGCATAGGATTTTCCAGTAGGGATCTATCAGGACTTGCTTTACCATTCTCCTATTGATGGGCATTTAGCTCTTTTCAGATTTCCTGTCACACATATGTTGGAGCGAACAGATATTCACTTAGTGTAAGATATTCATGTACATGTGCTGACATTTCTCTGGGGTAGTTACAAAGCAGTGGATGTACAAAGTTGAAGGATGTATAAATTATATTCGGCTGAACCATATAAAAATTTTATAGGTCAAAGATGGTTGAATATGGACAATTTTATATGGTATAGCATTTTAATTGAGATTGCCAAATTGCCTTTAAACACAGTGCATTAATTTATCCTCCTCCCAGCAGTTTATGAGGGAACCTATTTCTCTACACCATCACCGCAATTCAAATGATCACAGTTTTCAACGTTCTGCAAACCTGGTGGGTAAAGAAAGGTTGTCACTGAGCTTGTCAATGACTCTCAAGAGCCATGCAGTATAGGCAGTCTGAGGAATGCTTCTCTGATGGGCAGGACCTGAGGCTGTGCCCTGGTAAAGTGAGTGCTCCACAGGGGTTAGAGAGTGAAGATTCTCAGGTGGATTCTTCCTCTCACTCCCTGGATGGAGCTGTGGCCCTAAGGCAGGCTTGTGCCTGGTTGAATTTGAGGCCATTAGCTGATGTAGGTAAGTGTCAGCCCATCTTGGCTGGTGAAGAGCAATGACAGAGGCTGAATGCTTAGAAGGATACTTTGGAATCGCAATGACTGGGTTTCCACTTTGCCTCCTGCTTTGCCCACTCGGGGTCTCAGAGGTATCTGGCACCTGCTTCTTTACTGACGGGAGTATTATCAGCAAGGTAGCAGAATAGGAGGTCCCCACACCAACTATCCACAGACAGGAATGCTTTGGTGAAAACCCCAGCCCTTGGGAATAAGCTTGTGAGGATCACAGAACCTAATAATGCATTGAAGAGGAAAAGGGCCTCAAGTTGGTCATGTAGAGAGGATTCTCAAGCTACAGGGTCTCTTCAGTGGGAAAGAGTACTAGAGGTGGACATGGAACTTTCCTAGCATTCCAAGATGCTTCCCCGGAAGTCCACTCCTGTCTCACCTGCTGGGAATACTGGAAGCAAGGAGGCGGAGCCACAGTGACCAGCACACAGATCTTGGTGATGGTTCTGTGTATCTGACAGGGGTGGCACTGGCAGTGAACCCAGATAACCAACACAGCCCACCCACCAAGCTGGTCATTACCAGAGCTGATGGAAGTTCCATCTGGCGTGAATCTCTAGATGACCCAGGCTCCAGGCCCCATCTTAGACCCTGTCCCAAGGCCACACCCAGGAAAGACACCTGCCAACATGCATTCCAGCAAAGAGCAGGGGCTAGTTCACTAGACTGGGGACTTTAGACTGTGCTCAGCTCAGCCTCGTAGCCCACCCCAAGGTCTCACCTAGGCAGGGAGCAAAGGTAATGAATCCACTTAATAGTCCTTCAGTAGATGAATGGATAAAGAAAATGTGGTGTATACAGAATGGAAAACATTTCAGCCTTAAAATAAAAAAAAAAAAGAAATTCTGTTATTTGCAAGAACATGGGGGAACTAGGAAACATGAAACTTAAGTGAAACAAACCAGGCACAGGAGATGAATCCTGCCTATTCTCACTTCCATGTGGAATTTAAAACTGTTGAACTCAAGAGGTAACTGGAGGCCGGGAGTGGAGAGAAGGGGAAGATGATGGTTAGAGGGTACAAAGACTCAGTGGGATAGGAGAAATTAGTGTTTTTTAAAAAGATCTATTACACAGGTTAGTCAAAATAGTTAATAGCATAATGTACTTTTCAAAATTTCTAGGTAGGTAAATTTCAAGTGTTCTCACCATAAAATATAGATATTTGAGGTGATAGATAATTTTAGTTTAATTTAATTATTCCACATTGTGTTAATAAATTCTAACATGATTTTAGATCATATATATATAATTTGTCAATTTATAACAGAAATACATAATTTATAGCATAGGGTGATGGCTTGGGGGTGGGGGCTGCAGGTATGAGTGGAGAGGACAGAGCCAGATGGTGGACGAGATCCTGGACCCGAGGCTCTGGTTTTGAGACCCTGTTTTGTCCACTAGAGCAAAGTGTCCAGTGCCATTTACTTCATAGATCTATGCTAGGGTTGTTCCATCTGGAAGCTGGGGGCACGCGGGGCTGGCCATCCCCCACCAGTGTTATCACAGTGACGCCCAGTCTGCAGAGGTGCTTTGAAGGCGCCTGTGTGTTCTGCAAGGGGAAGCTTAGCGTTTAGAACCCAGACTCCGCAAACCAGAGAAATACCCGCTTTCCTGGTAATTATTCAGTAATTATTCACATAAGAAGGATTTCATTGTTATGTTTCATATATTCGTTGCAGTTGATGGCCTTTTAATAGTGGCATTGAGTTTGTGTACAGAAAGGTTATTCATTTTAAGATTTCTGGGCCTTAATTGTTATTTGTTTTGCTTGGTTCCAGTGCACTATAAATTAGTGATATCGACAGAGCGTATTTGTCTTGGCACGGGGGTGCATTGTCTGTCGTGAGCACTGTTTGGCCTGGCACTGGCCTGGATTTCCCCATCTGTTTCTGATGTTTACATTGTTAAGGATCCGACAGACACATAGGACATGGCCACATGCAGAGAGGGAACTTTTTTCCACTCCAGTGCATCAAACAAGGTCTGAGCCTGTAATAAGCACAGCCCTAAATTACACTTGAGCCTGCTAGCATCCAGATCCAGCCCCTGCACCGGGATTGATTGCTCGGGCCCCTGGGTATTCCCTCCCAGGATTGCTTCTAGCAGCCCAACAGCTCAATCTTGACAAACCCTTTCTGCCCTGTGTTTGTAAAGGGGGAACCGCACAAACAGTATTCCAAGGGGCACTTCTGAGCAGGCTCTTGAAAATGGGAAAGACATGTTCAGTCCCCAAGGCATCCCAGGGCACCCTCCTGGCCTGAGGGAGCCAGGGATCTGGGAGAGACTGGGCTTTGTGTCAGCTCTGCTTCCGTGAGCCTCATCTTTCTGTGGCAGCCAGGGAAAGATGTTTTTGTGGGTGGATTGGTCCCAACCCTCTGCAGTTCCCCCACAGGGGTGCCCCAATCTGCTAAAGTGAGGGCTCCCTCATGCGTGAGGGGCAGATCTTAAACTTTCCTCATTGTAGGGTAAGACCACAGGGTTGCGGGGGAGGAGGAAGGGTGAAGTGGGTTGGCAGGGGAAGGCCATCTGGAATCTGTTGCAAGCAAAGGCCTTGAGGAGGAGAGAGGGTCCGGGGACAGTGTCCTCTTTAAGCTCCCTAGATGACCGTGTGTGCGCGCGCGCGCACGGGTACTTAGGGGGCTGGGGAGGGAGACGTCCATTGTGGTGCCGATGTTGTTGATGGCAGTGGTCAGCAGCCTTCTGATTAACTTAGGGCAAGACGTTGGCCGTGGCTGTCTGTCACATCATTACTTTCTACCTGGGGCTCCTCTGTACACACTTCGGGTGTTGCCCTGGGTCAGAGCGAAACTTCCCTCTCCCGTTAACCCAGTATCCCTGCTGGTCCTCTGAAACGAAGAGTGGGGAGGGCGGCTGATTTTAGTTCTTCCCTCATATCCAACCAAGAG
Organism: Glaucomys volans; assembly: GCA_020662805.1. Lineage (NCBI taxonomy): Eukaryota > Metazoa > Chordata > Mammalia > Rodentia > Sciuridae > Glaucomys > Glaucomys volans. Next base: position 142,501 of record JAJEJO010004445.1, read on the forward strand.
GGCACTGAGGTCTGGCTCTTCTCCCCTGTTGGAATGCAAGCCAGGACACTGTTTCAACTGCTTATCCATTTCTCCTTTTTAGATCGGGTGCCCTAGTTCCTTGTGGGGGCAAGTAGGTGGCAGAGTACAAGGAATAATGTGTTTGCTGCATTCTTGTTCAGGTATCTGCTTGCTGCTCACAGAAAAATGCTTGTACTCCCTCATCCGAGCCCCCTACCCCGTGCCTGAAGCACTCTCTCCTAAACTGCCCGATTCCTCTGTCCAATCCATCCTCCCACTGCAGCCAAGGCGAACTTGCTAGAACACTTGAGAAAGGACAATAGGCCGAGGTATCCACTGGTGTGTTGTTCCTGCTGTTTCCTCTATCTCTATGACGCTGACCGGACGCACACCTCTGAAGGACATAACCAGACTCTGTGCTCAACCCCAGGGGAGCTTGAGTTTCTTGGGAAGAGGCGGCAAGTTGCCAGCAGAGGAGCAAACGTCTTTTTTCATCTGTTTTCCAAAAGCTCAAACTCCTAACCGTGGTCTAACGTGCTTGGGTTGATACTCTCTATACTTCCTTCTGGAAACACTCAATCCCGCCTCATCATTCTGAAAACTCAGCTCAGATGTGACCTTAGAACTCATCCCCGACTCCTCCTTCCTGGAGGTTGTCAATGCTCCTGGGAACACTGGTCACACCCTGTCTCTTTTGTTATAACACTTACACATTGGATCCCAGTTACCTGTTAATATGCCTTCCCCCTCCAGGGCTGGTGTCCTACTCCTCTCTGGCCCCCAGCACCTGGTGAAGTGCGGGGCACCCTGGAGCCCAGGCTGTGTTGCTGGGCTTGTCCAGTGCTGCCCTTCTCTCTAAGGTGCCCTTCTCTGGGCTGGTCCTGGTGGCACACCTTGCTTGTCTTCACCACTGTCCCTATCTAGTTCCTACCTGGTTCTAGAACATTCCCAAACAGCTCTTCAATCCAATCCCATCTTTCCATCTCCACCTCTAGCTCCACCACCAGCATTCTGTTGGTATACCACCCACCTCCACTTTTGCTCTGATTCCATCATTGTGCAAATACTACCTGGCTGGTCTCTGTACATTCACTCTGTCTCCTCCCTCCCATCTAGACTCCATACTGCAGCCAGAGTGATCTCCAAGTTCAAATCTATCTGACTCTTCCTTTAAAACCTTTTAATAGCTTCCTGTTCTTCATAGAAAGAACAGGATAAAAGCCGAGGGTGGTCTACAAGCCCCTGCCTGCCTCTTCAACCTCTTCTTGTACCAGATCTCTTCTCAGGATTACTTTTTCAGTCAATCTGGCCTTCTGTACCTTTCATTACTGTCACAGGGCCTTTGCACATGCTTATCATTGGTCACAGTTCCCATGCTACATTATTGAGTGCAATTATTTGACTAATACTGTTTTCTTCAGGTTACTAGACCCAGGGATGTGGGACCATGTTGATTTTTTTCTCACCATCATATCTCTTTGTCTAGTGTGTTGCTTGGCTCTAAATATATATTGAATAAACTAATGAAGAAAGGAAGGACCAGGTGTAGACACAGCTTGGTCAACATTTGAGCACTCCCTTTATTGGAAAGTATCCTGTTTTTGATACTCATTGGTAGCTACCAACATTTAGTAAGTAGACATTTTACTTGGGCAACCCCTTTCTCTGCATTTCATCAATCGAAATCTTAATATTCTAAAGAGAATAAAGATTTGCTCTGTGTAAAATGTTCCATATGGCCTTAAGAATTAGTTCTAATAAAATGATGAATGGCTCTTCACTCCATTAACACATGATCATTAATTTTAATTCATACGTCTGACATCTGTTCCTGATCTTTGTCCTTACAAGTGTAATTAAAATAATTGTAAATATGCAGCACATCATTGGAAGTTACAGGTGATTGCATTACGCTGTGTCCACTCTCCAGCCAGTGAGAGGGCCTTTCTTGGGGGTGAGGTCCATTCCAACTGGGTGCTCAGTCAGCATGGGGGAGATGTGCAGTGCATGAGGGAGCAGAAAAGGGGTTGTTATGCCTGGGAGGTGACCTTTCAAAGAGATGGCTTGAGAATGGACTTCCCTCAGATAGGATGGAACCACTTCTCCAAAGGGCAGCTCTGCTGCTGTGGCCTCTTTGATTTTGGGGCCCTCTTTGTCTTAGGCATCCACCCAGTGGATGGTGGGGTTTCAAGGAGCTAGAAGAGTCTTCTTTCTCCCTCGTATCTCCAAGAACTTAGCAAAAATCTCCAAGATTCATGTAAGAAACAAAATGTTCCTTCTCACAATTAGAAGGACTATCAATTAAAAAGCCTTTGAAAGAGAAGATACTTGAATTTCCCCAGAATATAGGTGATTGGCATAGGCTCTTTCCCCAAGAGGAAACTTCAGCATGGGAAGGATCCTGGGTCCCTTGAGCCAGGAAAAGGATGCAGAAAGGAGCTGTAACCGTGCGCTGCTGCCTGGCATTTCCGGAATGCGCAGGTCTCATCTGTTTCCATGTTCTGTCACAGTAACAGGAGACCCTGGAGCAGGCGGCATGTGGATGGGATTACCTCTGGAGTAAGAAATCTGGTTCTGAGACGGTCCCCAGGCTCAGTTCTAGGCGGAATCAGGGGAACCTGATACACAGTGACTTTCCCAATGTCTGCCTAAACCCCTGGTCTCTGGGATGCAGGAGAAAACTGGCCTCCATCAGCTGGGTCAGAATCCCAGCAAAGCCACTCCCTTATGAAATCCCTCGTATCTCTTTCCGGGGGAGAGACTGGGCTCCATTGTGGATGAAATAAAAATTTTACAACACTGGGGAAAACTATGCAAGTGAAGTGTTTTCCATATACCTGGGTCTGAATTGTTACAGGGAGATTTTATTGTAATAGGGCCCATGATCTCAGAAACCAGGTTTTCATCCGGAGGCTAGTCTGCTTTTATGGCCACATCAAATCAGTGGAACATGTGAGCTTATGACGACTTTGTTTCTCAGATCTGTTGTGTTTGGGAAACCAATTTATGCTCTCCACACAGGTTCAGCCTTGAGGTTGTAATAGGGAGAAGGAATGGGCATCTTCGTTTCTCCTTCCCTCCATTCTTTCTTTCTTCCTTCTCGTCCTCCCAGTACCCTGCTCCCTGGACCCCTCACAACAAAAGGAAGTGTTTAAGAGCTTTCTGGGAATCTACTTTTTTATTTTTTTTGGCAGTGCTGGGGATTGAACCCAGGGCCTTGTGCTTGCAAGGCAAGCACTCTACCAACTGAGCTACATCCCCAACCCAGGAAACTCCTTTTGCCTTTGAATGCAGGAGAGATGCTAGTGATACTTGTCCTGGGAACAGAGAGAAAAAAACTCTCTCAACCCTCTGTGCTTTCAGGGAGTGGTAATGGTGGTGGTGGGGTTGAAATTGTTCCCTGTGCAGATCTGCAGAGGAGGTAAGATGTTGCAATAACTGACCTACAGATTTGCTGTGGAGGAGTTGATTTGATGATAAGAAGCCATAAGCATCCTTCCCAGGACCTTCTGGGGCCTGAAAATCCACAGGGAAGCCACGAGTCCTTTACTTAAACTGGCTGTTCCAAAGTAAGTGACATAGTTGTTAACATTCTTCTAAGGTGTGACTTTCTCCATCAACGACCTTGCAAATTTTTAATCCAACTGTTTAAAATATTGCCCTTGGACATCTCTGGGCATGCTGTGTTTGACAGAAAAGGACATTATTTCTGGTCTTAAAATCGACTGAACCTGAACCTGAATTGGAATCTTCCTCTAATGCCAATACCTTCTAATAGATGAGGAACATCTTTTACAGTTGGTGGGAGGAAATAAAATCTCATATGTAGAAAGTTGGATGGCTAGGTGGAGGAATTACTATATTTTTCTTTGCAAAAATGTATTATGGTATACTTGGCTGTAAGATCTGGAGAAAGGAAAATAATTTCTCTAAGGAAGGTCAAGTGGGAGGAAAATACCACCCCCCAGAGCTAACCACTGTTGTTATTCTTCCAGACTTTTTTTCCTATGCAAATATCTGTATGTTTTTTTAAAAACTCATGCTATACTTACTATTGTTTTGTTAGCTGCTTTTTTCCACTTAACAATATTCTGTAGGAATGTTTCCATGTCAATATACAAAAATGTACATCCTATTTTTTCAAATGGCTGCATAGAATCAAGCTGCATGGATGCACATTAATTTATCCAAGTCTCTACTGACATATGTTGAAGTCGTTTCCTACTTTTCACTGTTACAAATAACTCTGGAAAACAGTTTTTGCATTAAAAAAATTCCAATTATGTTCATAGAATGAATCATAGAATGAATCATAGTCAAAAGTATGTACATGGAAGGATAAGAGAGTGAAACAGACATTATTACCTCATGGACATGTATGACTGCATGACTAATGTGATCCTCCAACATGTACAGTCAGAAAAATGAGAAATTATACTCCACTTTTGCATGATAAATCAAAATGCATAAATGCATTCAACTGTTATGTATAACTTATTAAACAAATAAAAAATTAATAAAAAAGTATGTACTTGGAATACATGACTATATACCTGTTACAAAAAATCCACACAAAATGCTCCTCCAAGCCCAACCCATCTCTTCCTCATAGGTGATGTGGTATATTGGCATGTGTTTGTGAAGCTTGGTGAGATGCAGAAGTCAAACAACAGCAACAACAAACAACTCCTATTGGCATTTTTCTTGGGATTCCTCTGCTCCAACTACTCCAGTCCTTGCCCTTTGTACCTCAGCTTCTCCTTTAAGGCTTTTTTATTTCCTTCATTATGCAAAGAATGTTTCCTCTTCCTTTTGGAACGTGGTTGCCAACTTGTAGTTCATTTGTTCAACAAATAACCATTAAGCACTATAAGGTGATTCCCTGTTTAAGCGCAGGTGTTCACAGGGAAATCAGAGATAGCCCTCCAGGAGGGAGGAGTGGGGTGTGGGTGGGGTGGAGACACTGACTCGTGTCTCTATCAATCAACATAGATATTGAGATCCGTGCATTTATTCCTGCACCTCCGCTATATTGTTTTACTAATTGTGTCTTTAGAGTATATTTTATTTTATTTATTTATTTATTTTAAAATTTTTTTAGATGTTGATAGACCTTTATTTTATTCATGTATTCATATGCGGTGCTGAGGATCGAACCCCAGGCCTCACACATGCCAGGCAAGTGCTCTACTACTGAGCCACAACCCCAGCCCCAAGAGTATATTTTAAAAATTCATTTAAAAATTCTTTTTAGTTATGATACAACACCAGGATGCACCTTGACATACTCACATAAGTGTGGAACCCAACCTGCTGGATTCAATCCCCAACTCTTCCCCCTACCTTGCCCGCCATGGGTCCCTCCCTCCACTCTACCAAGTCTCTCTTCAATCCATTTACAGTTTCCACTTTTTTTTTAAATTAGTGTCCTGTGAATACATTTTCATATGGGGCAGGGCAAGACCCTTGGAACTATTTTTAAGGGGATCAGTTAAACAGAGATATAGGGCAAACAAACATAAGAAAGGATAACTTAGAGGGATTGCCAGAAGGACTAGAAAACTCCCTTCCGAGTGGAAACGATTTTGGTTCTCAGGGACTTCTTTCTGTGGGGAGCAAAGCTGACTCCACAGATAGGAAACCTAGGGCATCTGAAAGGTCAGTCAAAGCAATTTTCTCCTCTCTAGTGTCTAAAAAGAATTGAGCAGACAACAGCAATGCTCCCGTGACTGAAATGATAAATCCCTGGAGTGGAACAATAACGTTAGCCAGCATAATAAAGTGAATCGCAACATTCGCAATGTAGTTTATTGATGTGAAATTGATCATGATGAGAGGAAAAAAAAACCACCCAAAACCCCATCAATTGCCTCAGGCCATGGCCAACCTGGTTCCCTTGAATGTAACCCAAGTATGAAATGCTCACTTTTCTTAACCAGATTCTCCTTTTATTTGGAGTCCTAACAAGTTCTATTTCCTTTTAAAATTCAAATAAATATCTATTTTTTATTGTTGTTGTTGATGAATAACTTGTGATGCAGATTTTTCCCATTTGGGGTTTTAACCTACTACTGTACTTCCTAGGCTAAGTGGAAATTGATTTCAGAAAGTCAAAGGAAACAATTCTGTTGAATGGTTTTCATTTTACAATGATAGTGTAGTAGTGAATGAGGACATCAGAATAAACATCATGAAGTTCTGGCTGTGAGCATCAATGGTGTTTTTTTTTTTTAATAGTTATTAGAGTTATTGAGTTTTCCATTTTATAATATCATTTGTGATTATGCTGGAATGAGCAGAAAAGAGGAGGCTCTGGAATCATGGATCTTTTTTATTTTATGCATTGAGAAGGCATGTTGGGATGGGGTGTAGCAGCTCAGTGGTAGAGTGCTTTCTTATATGTGCGTGGTGGGGGTGGGGTGGACTAGCAATGCTGCCTTGGCATGTCACTTCTCTCTGTGAATCTCACTTGCATTGTCTACAAAATAGGGAAAATAAGACATGTCTTACCCATATTTTGGATTGTAGAGTGAACTGAAAAAAGATAATGGGTGGAAAACCACTTCGTAAAAAGCAAAACTTTTAAGATTCTGTTTAGAGATTGATAATAAAATGCCAAGCAAATATCTTGGGACATTAAATGTTGTTCCAATTCCCTCTGAGTGACACATTGTAAATAACCCATTTATCACACTAATTAATTTTTGGACCTGATTAAAACAGTCCAATTTCAGTCTATCATTTTATGATCAAATCTATGCTCGTGTGTGTGTGTGTGTGTGTGTGTGTGTGTGTGTTTTCTTTCTTTCCTTCAGAACAATCAATTGCTCTTTGGTACCAGGGCACAGAGACTGGAGGGTGTGGGTGAGCAGTGTCTAACCCTGGATCTCCACAGGAATCACAGGGAATTTTAAAAATGCTGATTCCAGGTCCTCAGTAAAGACCTACTGAATCAGAATTCTCAGAGGTCGGGGCTCCCAAATCTGCATTTTATATTTATTTATTTTTTATTAATTATTATTTTAGTTGCACACATTATCGGGTATAGTGTGACACATTAATTCATGCACACAGTGTGTGAAGATTAAATCAAGATAGTTAACACTTCCATCTCCTTCAACATTAAAAAGTTTTTTATTAACATAGTAAGTACATGTTTATAGGGTAGCATGATTTTACAAATCTGGGTTCTAAGCCAGCTCCCCAGTGCTTCAGGTGCATGGCCAGGTTTAGGGCTGTGGGTTGTAGCAGGTAATTGCAGCTAAAAGTTCTGTCTCCTCCTGCTCAGTTAGGTATTCACTGAGTTTCTCTGGATCTCACTTTTTTCACCCTAAAGACTTTTTTTTCTTTTTTCTTTTTGTAGTATTGGGGATTGACCCAGGATGCTCTACCACTGAGCTTCATCTCCAACCCTTTTCGTTTTTGAGGCAGGGTTTCTCTAGGTTGCAGGCTGGCCTTAGACTTGAAATCCTCCTGCCTTAGCCTCCCAAGTAGCAGGGATTCCAGGAGTGCATCACCATACCTGGCTAAAGTGTGTTTTTAAACTGTGATCAAAATTCAAGGGCAAGGGATCTTCAAATACTTGGTAAATAATGAAGTATTTAAGGCCAATCTGAAGACTTGCGCTGTCCTGGGAATCCCTCCTTGCTTTTCTTTGTTTGGTGTTCTGAGATTCTGCAAACGTGTTTGATGTGAGTTCTACAGCTTTGGCAGTTTGGAGCCCACTAAGAATCCATGACCTCTACCTTACCTTCCAGCTCTGTCGGTCCTTGGTTATATAGCCACAGTTAAAATGCTCTCAGAAAAAGGTGGTATTAAACTT
>JAJEJO010004445.1:150722-211357 GCA_020662805.1 Glaucomys volans
GATGCAAGAGACACTGGGTCGTTGCATCTCTATTCAGACAAGGGGCCAAATAAAGGAGCAAAACAAAGTAGTGGACAAAAATTGTTGGCCACTCAGGGGAGCCACTGGCAGCTCCGAGATTCTGGAAGGCCTGAGGGATCTCGGTTGGAATGACTCTTCTCGTTCCAGAGACCTGGGAGCCAGATGAGAGTGCCTCAAAAGGGCCTGAGGTGAATTGCATTCTCCATTTCTGATGCAGATCAGCATTTCTCAGCTTTATCACATGAATGCTTCACCAAACTTGGCTCCAAAAGATTTTTATTGTATCAAACACAAATCTCTCCCACAAAGGGCAAAGACATGCCATTACAGAAGGTATTTTGGAAATCTGCTGCAGTTTCTGGAGAGACTCTTCCACATGGGGGTTCTTTTGAGCAGCACTGGGAATCAGTGCATGTCCCCATGTACCAACTGGGGATCAGCCCCATGTGGGGTGTGTGATGCTTGGCGCTTGCTGTCCTGTTCTTGGAGCTTTCAGAGAACAAGGAAGACTGGTCTGTGCCCATGTGGGACCTTAAGAGAGGCAACTGCATCATAATCTGTGGGGCTTTCTGATTTAGATGTGAGAATTCTAAAAGCCATTTGTCCTCTGGGTGCAGGGGATCTACCTGGAGAAATGGGACATTGACATTAAAAAATGAACTCTGCTCGTCAGCATGTGCTGTGAGCATTAGTTCATCAGTTCTGGGTTATGTTAAAAGGGGCAGAAGGAGAAATTCTCAGGCCAAATACATCTGAGAAATAGTTGAAGTGAAATGAATTTTTAAAATTGCAGGACTGTCCAAAACCTTTGCTTGGAAAAAGATATTATATGTAGCATTTTTCCAAGTGTATTTGTTCATGGGATCATTTATTTGCACCGCAACTCTTGGGACTAATGTTCTGTGGGATACACATTGTAAAGAAAAGAAACTGGGTCAAAAAATCCTTGGGATCTTAGAGTCTGTTTCCTCTTTTTAGAAATCAAGTTATAGAACCTGAGAGAGAAAATGATTTTCCCAGGATTGTACAGCTGGTGTTTGCCTCACTCTGGAGAACCCAGAGTATAGTGTATAAAGAAGCAGGAATGTAGGCATCTCTCCTTCTGCTATATCACCTTGCCCTTGTCATTGCCCCTGATGCACTTCTGAGGGAAGGGGCAAGATGCTTATCTATAGAAATACTGAGATCAGAAAAGAGGTGACCAGGTCAGATTTTAGAGGGGCTTGAATGCCAGGCATTTTTGGATTTTTTTCTATTTTGTGGTTATGGTTTAGATGTGAGATGTCCCCTAAAAGCTCAGGTGTGAGCCAATGCAAGAAACTTTAGAGGTGAAATGGGTTATGAGGGACTTAACATAGTCAGAACATGAATCCCCTGATTATCCCCTGGCTGTAGGCAGGTAGGTTGTGGCTGGAGGAGGTGGGTCATTAGGGGCATGCCTTTGGGGTATATATATTTTGTCTGTGGTGAGTGGGGTCTATCTCTCCTTGCTTCCAAGTGTGATGTTTTGGGTTGCTTTCCTCTGCCATGCCCTTCCTCCATGATGTTTTGCCTCACCTTGGGCCAGAGGTTTTGAGCAGTTAGATGATGTGAATTTGAAAGAAATTAATTTGTCAGGGATTTGTAGGATGGATTAGAGGGAAGGTGACAGTTAGGAGATGATTGTCTAGAGAGGAAGTAGAAAAGACATGGACCAGAATGTAGGGTGGACCCAGGTTCTGTGGACTTGGAAGAATTTATTGTTTTGGAGGTACTTTGTTTCGGTACTTTATTCTGGTATTCCAAGCCACCTAATTCAACATCTGAAATGGTGTTCATGGTTGGTAGGCCGTTGTCATTCAAGGAGGCTAAGGAACCCAAGTATTATGGTTTGGAAATGAGATGTCCCCCCAAAAGCTGATGTGGCAATGCAAGAATATTCAGAGGTGAAATAGATTATGAGATTTATAATCGAATCAATTTGTAAGATTAATAATTTGAAATGAATTACTGGGTGGTAACTGTGGGCAGGTGGTGCACGATGGGAAGAAATAGGTCCCTGGAAGTGTGACCTTGGGGATGATTATATCCCCAAGGTCCCCATTCTCTCTGTGCTTCCTGTCTGCTATGAGCTAAGCAGCATTCCTCTGCTATGTCCTTTTACTTTGTGAGTAATGGTGATGGCTGACCATGGATTTAATCTCTCAAACTGTGAGTCCATAGAAATTTTCCTCCTTTAAGTTGTCTTTGTCAGGTATTTTTGTCATAGCAACAAAAAGCTGACAAATACACCAGACTGTTCCAATCTTTGATTCTGCCTCTTCAGCATATGACTTCCAAGATAATTGTGCTGGTCTACTAGGAGACAATGAAGGGAGGAGAGCACTGAGGATCATAAGTGAATGGACCACACATTCCCTTAGCTACAACTCAGTCATATGGGCACCTAAAGCAAAGGACGCTGAGATGTTGCTACAGTTTGGATTTTAAATGTTCCTCAAAGTCTTGTGTGCTGAAGACGTGTTTCCTGGAGTGGCACTGTTGCAAGGTGGTGGAAATTTTAAGGGGTGGGGCCTGGTGGGAGGTCTTCTGATCATTGGGGGTGGACATTTTAAGGGGATAGTAGGATCCCACTCCTCCTCTTCTTTTTTTCTATTCTGCTGTAAGGCAAACAGCTTTATTCCATCACAAGCTCCCTTCGATGATTTGCTGCCTCACCACAGTCCCAAGAGCAAAGGGGGAAACTGACCATGGACCAAAACCTCCAAAATTGTGAGCAAAAATATGTTTCCTCTTTACAAGTTGATTATCTCAGGTATCTTGTTAAAGTAATAGAAATCTTGTAACATAGAATATTGGCGTCAAGAAATGAGGTGATTGTTGCTGTATCCAAGACAATGTGAAAGACTCTTAGGAATTAGTTTGCAGGAGCAGTTTGGGAAAGTTTTGAGGAAAAACCTAGAATTCTGTAGGCAGAGTTTAATGGGAAAATCTGGTAGGGGCTCCGAAGACCACAATACTGATTGGAATGTAGACAATAAAAGCTATACTGATGAGGTTTCAGATGGAATAAGAATTCTATTGGAAATTGGACTGAAGGTGATCTATGTTGCCCTATGACAAAGAGTTTGGATGCTTCGGGCCAGGCCCTGAGACAGCAAGGCTGAGCCTGAAGGTGATGGCAGACAAAATTTCAAGGTAACACAACATTCAGGCAGTGACATATTACTGACTGGTTTTCACCAATTCTTTTTAATTTTTTTTTTTTTTTAAGTGGGAATCAGGAGCAAAGAGGAACAGAGGAGAAAGATTTGGAAAACTTTCAGTCTGTCTGGAAAAGGAGTGCTTTTAAAGGTGTAGTCAAGGAGGATACAGTTGCTAAAGAGATTAGGACCATGAAAAAGAAGCCAAGTGCTTTGCACTGGGACAATAGGAAAAAATGCCCGAAGGGAATCTCAGGAATTGGCAGAGCCATAGCCATTATAGTCTCAAAGATATAAAATTGAAAATTTGCTTCAAAAACTTTCCAGGGCAGAGTCTTTTGAGAAGAGAGCCATAAGGGTCCTGCTAGCACAAAAGTACCTAGGGAATTATTGTCCTGTGTCCAGTCAGCAAAGTACCCAGTGGCTACTGCAGCCATCGTTCAAGTGGCCCAGGTGAAGCTCACACTGATATCAGACATTGGAATTGAGCAGGTGATGCTGGTTTTGCAGGCATGTAGGAGTTATGGGGTCATGGAAGCTTCTACCAAGCCTTAAAAGGACAACCTTGGAGGCCAGACAGTATGTGGCCGTGTTAGAGTCCCTATAAGAAGCTCCTGACGGGATGTGTGGAGTGTGAGAGGGAGGCAGAAGCTGCAGTGGAGACTCCAAGACCACAGAGATGCAGGAATGTGAATGTTGCTGAGGAAAGCTGCACAAGTGAGTGACCATGAGGGCACTTAGGCAAAGCTGCAGGGGTGGGACTGGCTGAGCCTTTGGGAGCCCACATCCTGCCCTGGTGTACCTCAGATGCTGGACATGGGAGTTGAGGATTTAATGGTTACCCTGATAAATTTTGGTCTTATTTTGTTCCTATCCTTCTTTGCTATTTTCTTGTTTTTCCCCTTTGGAATGAGAATTTTTACTCTGTGCTATTGTATCTTGGAAGCATATAATTTCCTTTTTGATTTCTTTAGAGGCTCACAGCTCAATTTTCCTTGAGTCTTAGAGGAGTCTTGGGACTTGGATTTTGCTGGAACAGTTAAGACTTTGGGAACTTTTGGAGATGGACTGAATGCATTTTGTGTGTGAGATGCACATGAGCCTTTGGGGATCAGTGGGAGAATCTATAATTTTTGGACCTTAAAAATCCCCCAAAGGCCCATGCATTGAGACTTGTTTTCTGGAGTGGCACTATTGGAAGTGGTGGAAACTTTAAGAGATGGTGCTTAATATAGGAAGGTTTTCCAATCATGGGGAGAGTGCCTGAAAGGGGACCATGGGATCCCAACCTCTTCCTCTTTCTCTCTTTTTCCATCCTGGCTATGAGGGGAGCAGCTCTGCTCCACCACAGACTCTCTGCTGTGATGTGCCGCCTCGCCACAGGCTCCAAAGCGGTGGGGCACTGACTATGACTGAGACCTCCAAAATTGTGAGCCAAAATAAATCTTTCTTCTTTATAAGTTGATTTTCCCAGGTATTTTGTAAAAGTAATGAAAATCTGACCAACACAGTACATTTGAAAGAAAGAAGAAGAAACAGATTTGGAGATCAGACAGACAGACTAGGCCTTTCTTCAGATGTGTGCTGCAGGGTAGGTAACATGAGGAATGAAGTGATTTATTTCAGATCATATGGCTAGGAAGCTGCATATACTTTATATCTTTATAAAGGAAAATCTTATATAACTAAGTTGTATTATATTAAAAAAACCTGTATAGAAGTGTGCAAGGCAAAAAGAAACAGTCCTATTTTTCTCCTCTCTCTTCCAGCACCAGGCCCTGGAGGAGACCAGAGTGCCAGCCCTGTGTGGTGGGACCTCAGAGCCTCATGTGCGGTCCCGTCCACCTGCCAAGGCAGTTTGACTGACCTGAGCCAGAGAAGCATTCATACTGGTGTTCAGATAAACAACTGCTGGTGATTTTGTCTCCTCTTTAATATAAAAGTCACCTTCCCCACCTTTTGGGTGCCCTGGTTGAGAAATTGCACTGATTCTACAGACAAACGGCTCTTCCATTTCTGACCTGTGTTTATTTTGTGACAATTGGTTGAACCTCAGGCAAGTTTAGGATGTTAGAAAAGCATCCGATCATTATGGCTGAAATGAGTTGTATACTGGCTAGAGGAAGAATGCAGACTTTCTCAAAAAGAGATGATGATTATTTTTTAATGTTGGTGGCCTGGTTTAATTTTCTTTGCTAAATGAAAGCTGACTTCAACAGTAGATTCAACTTTGATACGACTGTGGTCTTTTGACTCTGGTGTTTTTTCCTTTATACCAAAAAAATGTTGATTCTAACTCAGCTCCATTTAAGCCTCTGGCAATTTAACGTTTTATTTTCTCATTTGGACAAAGAGGTAAATCTAGTTGGATGATTGTCCAGCCATCTCTTTGGGGGAGTATTTATTGTAAGAATAGGAATACCCCTCTGGCTTTGCTGTCCCTGACATCTGGCAACACCCACATTTGTTTTTTGCTGTAAAATTCTCCTAGGCATTTCTTATCTTCCAGGAACATGTACCTTGTTCCAGTGCTATTGCTTTGAAGAGAATGGGTTTTAATTCTCTGAAGGTGAAACGTTTCCCTCATTTACTTTTCATTCATTCCATAAACATTTATTGAATGTGTTCTAGTGCCAGATCCCCTGGGCCCCAAAGTGACAAAGACAGTGTCTGGTGGGGTTGGTCCCATTGTCTCAGGAACTTGTACTATGTATTGTGCGAAGCCTGGTTATCTTATCCTGTGTTTCAGGGGCAGTTTAATGCGTTATCTGAAAAGATGGAACACAATCTTCATTGTCTTGAAATTCTAACGTGTCTCCCTAGACGTATGCTTAGATATCAATAATTTTCCTTATTATTATAAAAAGTAGTTGAACAGGAAGTAAAGATGGTATCTCTGGGAAACAGTGCATTACTGAAAATGATAAGGAGTGAATCATAGACTTTTACTTTATTAGAGGCTCCCTATTAAACAAATTCTTGAAATACACTAGGGAGACACCTGATAGGAAATAGTGTGAATTCTGCCTTCTTCTTGCCCTCTTTCTTTCCCTTCTCCCTCCCATCTTCCTGAATTCCTCCCTTCTTCTTTTACTCCCTTTCTTCTTTCCTTTTTTCTTACTTAATTGAACATGTTTCAAATACCTTCCATTTCCTGGGTGTGGGTACAGAGGTCACCAGGGCTCATCCCGTTATGACTGACAGGAGACACAAGATGGAAATCCAGGTCTCTGTCACAGAGGGTGATTTAGTGGGTGTGTGTTGCATCCCTCAGCTGGGCCTTCAGAAAGCACAGGAAAAGTGAGAAATTACTTCATGCATGTGATTTAACAGTTGAACACTTATGCTCAAAACGACTCCTTTAGACAATATGTTGCTCAAGAACTGGATTTTTGTAGATTTGATAAAATCCAGTCACTCAACTCATTGGGAGAATTTCTGATATCTTTGTTATATATTGCAAGGATCAGAAAACCATGGCCATCTGTTCTTGTATGACCCATGGGCAAAGCAAGGATTTTGAATTTTTAAATGATTGAAAAAATACTTGAAAGAAGAGTATTTTGTGACATGAGGAATTTATATAAAAGTCAAATTTCTGTGTCCATAAATAAAGTTTTATTGGAACACAGTCATGCTCATTAATTTGTGTATTGCTCATGGCTGCTTTTGCTACAATGGCAGAAGTTGAAAATATTGGCTATCTGTTTCTTCAAGAGGGCTTACTAATCCCTGTTGATATTTTTGCTAGTGAAGAAGGTTTAAAAAAGCAATCTGCCAGGCGCGGTGACACATGCCTGTAATCCCAGTGGCCTGGGAGCCTGAGGCAGGAGGATTGAGAGTTCAAAGCCAGTCTCAGCAAAAGCGAGGTGCAACTCAGTGAGAACCTGTATCTAAGTAAAATACAAAATATGGCTGGGGATGTGGCTCAGTGGTGGAGTGCCCTGAGTTCAATCCTTGATACCAAAGAAAAAACCAAAACCAAAACCAAAACCAAAAAACAATCTTAACACCTGGGTCTGGAATCTTTTCTAGGGAGGAAATATTTTTTATTTAGAAAAACCTTCTGACTGTACATGTGGATATGAAAGGACAGGCCCTAAGGTAGGTTGGGAGCAGCATCCTGCTATTCGTATAAAAATGGGTACTGGTTCCCTCTGAAATCTCCCTTTAAAGGTGGGGTCTTTGTCCTTAGAAATATCCAGGTTTGAACCCCGACTTTGTGTAATGTTGGACTAGCCATTTAACATTCTGAACTTCAGTTCTTTCTTTGTAAATAGGAACAAAAAAAAACTTACCTTGGCTTTGTGTGAGGATAAAATGAATTAATACATATAAAGCACTTGACATAGAGCTTGGTACATGTTTAGTTTCCAATCCCTCCTAGTTGTGAATTAGGATGATGATTTTTTAAGTATTTATTTATTTTTTGGTACTAGGGATCGAATCCAGGGGTGCTATACCACTGAGACACATTCTCAACCCTTTTAATTTTTTATCTTGAGGCAGGGTTTCACTGAGTTGCCTAGACTGGCTTTGAACTTGCAATCCTAACTCAGCATCCCTGAGCAGCTGGGATTACAGGCGTGCACCACTGTGCCTAGCTGTATTATGATTACTATTGTCATTAATATATTTATAGGACATGGGTAAATTTAATGAAGTGATATGTATTAAGTGCCTAGAATATTGGCAAGCAGAATCCCTTTCATGATCCAGTGGAAAAGCCCAGAGGAACTCTCCTCTCTGACTCAGGTCTGGATCCAGTCTGGTCCATAGTGTCAGAGATGTGCAGGCAAGCATCTGATGCTAAAACTGATAGCAGGACACCTGAAGGGACAGGGCTGTGGGCCTTGGCTGCAAAGGCTGAGGATTATTAAGAATAAGATTTTTACACAAGCGATATCCTTCTGAGGTAGAATAGAAGAAATAAAAAGATAGGCAGAAAAGAGAAGGCCAAGGAAACTCACTTTAATCTGAAAGCTTTATGCGAGTATTCCACACACCTTTCTTCCCTGAGCCAGTTCTCTGTCCCAGGCCTGTCACTCCCAAATTTCTGGGAAATCTATAAATCTTCATTCACAATCTTTATGTTACTGAAGATTCACCCACTTATGACAACTGCTCTGTAATTAGCCCCCCAACATATGTATTTTTCGAATAGATTGAGAAAAGGGAGATATGAAGGCTATAATATAGGGTATTTTCACAGAAACCTATCACATAGGGTACTTTCCCAACATTATCTATTGAACAGATAGTGGAGAAAACATCACCTTAAGGATCCTGAGAATTCCCAGACCACTGTAAACTGTCCGTTTACATGACCCACTGGTCGTTCCTGCATACCTTGTCATGCCCACCCTTCACCAAGCTTCCTCTAGGAGATCCTGAGAACCCCCAAGTGTCTCTCACCTTGTGGTGGCCTGCATCCTCCCTTGACTGTCTCTGCTTTCCTAAACAAATTTCTGTCTGTCCCTCTAACAGGCATGTCCTTAAATTCATTTCTGTGATGTTTGTGAAAAACCCCACTCATCCTGGTTGAGGTTCTCTCCAGGAACTCCTTGGACCTGGTGTTAACTGCACAGAACAAAGTCAATACAAGGGTCTTGTCTCCCTAGGAGTTTGAACAGAAAAAAATGGATTACTAGGGTGGTGGGATGTACAATATTTCAAAAGAATCTAGTGAATGATGGTTTTATATTGATCTTTTAGTAAGGAATTCCTGGGAAATGGGAGTGTTTTACCTCAATCCACAGACAACATGGGATGTTAAGGATTTATTTTTTATTTTTTATGATGATGATGAATGGTCTAGAGCTTTTATTCTCAGCAGAGGTTTCCTATCAATTCTTCATTAAGGACAAACATGATTGGCTGGTTATTACCTGCTTATGAAGGTGTTAAATTGAGTGGACACATTTATGCATAAAAAGTTGTTAAGAGCATGGATTCTGGCGAATGACCAGCCAGATTCGAATCTTGGCTCTGCCATTCATTACCAGTGACCTTGGGCAAGGTAGTTCACCTGTCTTTGCCTTAATTGTCTCATTTGTGAGTTGGGAATAATGATAATACTTACTGTCACCCCGGCCTGCTATGGTTCCTACCTACTGATATTCACATCCACATGCAGTTCCCTCCTATACTGTACCAGAGTTTTCTGTGTGACCAATAGAACACAGCAGAAGTAGCGGCGCATCACTTTCAATATTAGGTTATAAAAGATACTGCGACTTCAGTTTTGTCCTCTGTCTTTGTGTCTTTCTCTTTCTTAGATCACTTTCTTGGGGTCAAGTCAAATGTGGTATAGCAAGGACTCTCCAGCAGCTTGTAGAGAGGCCCATGAGCTGAGAAACTGAAGTCTGCTGAAAACCACATGAGTAATCTTGGAAGTGGAGTCTCTAGGCCCAGAGAACAATAACCCTTCTGGTGAGAGCCTAAGCCAGAACCACCTACCTAAGCCTCTCCTGAATTCCTGACCCACAGAAACTATGAAATAATAACTGTTCATTGTTTTAAGTGAATGTATTTTGGGCTAATTTGTTACATAGCTGGGTAACTAATGTACCTGAATGGTTGTTAGTATTTATGAAGTTCTAAAATAATACCTGCCACAGAATAAACATTGCATTAGTATCCCACTTAAATACATCTGTAACTGGGAAACTAGGCTAGGGGAAGGAAGCCCTTTTTGGTTTGTCAAAATGCAGATAGTTCAAATCTTTCTCGTTTCAAAATCAAAGGCTTCTCCTTTCTTTAATGCAATTTTGCTTGTTTCCCTAACAGTCTGAAATAAGGAGGAGACCTGATTTATATTTTCTACAGAAGAAAAGAGAAATTGAAATGGTAAGTGCCAAAGAAATTAAAAGTCATTTCGGTTTTTCAATTCATTACTTCTGGAAAAAAATTCAAGCCCAACTTCATTACTAGTGCTCTGTTTTAGTGCTGATGATAATTGCAAAGGCAGTATCTTAAATTAGAATGTATAAGACCACATGTAATTAACCTGTACAGAAGGGCTGAGGCTTCATATTAGACTATTAAATCAATCCCAGCACTAATCACTAATGCTGAGCAATTGATTTGAAAATACTGTATGGGCAGAGTAAAGAAGCTGGATGCTAATTACCATCAATGAGAATTTAGCACACTCCCCAGATGCAGTTTGGGTGGCAGACTTCCTTCAAGTCCTTAACCCACTCAAAGCTGAGAATTCAAATTAGTTCAGATTAAAAACTTAAAACAACCTGGGGTTGAAGGCAGGAGAGGATTTTTCTGAAACTCTGAGTGTGTGATGATCACAAGGGGATTTTTAAACAATCCAGGTAATCTGACTATCAAAGGTTTAACCTCTGTATACATTTAGGGACCCTGATGCATGGTCCCTGGAAGGGTCTGGTTGTGGTGTTTTCTCTTGCAGTGGGTGTGAAGCACTCCCTCTAACCCTTGCATGTGTGTACCACCCCTTTACATAGCCCTCTTTCAACACTCATCTCTATTCTTATTTCTTCTTATTTTTATCCTGCAACATTCATTTTCTTTATTTTTCCTCCTTTCCACTAAATTATTCAAGCAACCAGCAAATATCTACTGACTGCCCAACAAAAGAATAATTAGCAACATACACTTATTGAGAATGAGGGTGGAGATGCAAGCTGTCTATCAGAATTCAGTTCCTCCTTCCCCTAGAGCAATAGGATTATAACCAGACTTATGGAAGAACAACATCTCCCAGACTCTCTTGCAGTGAGGTCCGACTAGGTCCTCTCTATGGCAGTGTGAAGTCATGTGTTCCATTCCAGGTGAGGACTTTAAATGAATAGACGTGTATCCTCTGGCTTTCTCTCCACTTCCTCCCTTTGCTGGTTAGATGCAGTTGATGACATGGCTCTGGAGTCATAATATAGAGTGAATCTGGGTACTTGCTATGGTTTGGATATGATTTGAGTGTGTCCCACAGGTTGATGATTGAAGATTGGTTATCCGTGTAGCAATGCTGAAGTGGCAGACCCTTTAAGAGGTGGGTCCTAGTGGGAGGTAATTAGGTTATTGGATACATAATGTTAATCTTGCAGAGTGACTTAGTTCTTGAGAAAAATGGGTTGTTATATAGTGAGACCTCCCACACACTTGGCCCCTTCTGCATATGATTGGTTCCCTTTCTATTTCCCTGCCATGTTGTGACTCAGTCAAGGAAGCCCTCATCACAGACTGAACAGATGGGGCTGACTGATCTTGGTATTTTGCCCTCTAAAACTGTGAGCTAAATAAACCTTTTATCTTTATAAATATCTTATCTCAGGCATTTTGTTACAGTGACAGAAAATGGATTCATATAGTATTTGAATGACCATGTGGAAGAAGGCTAGTCCCAACCAGGTTAACATTCCTAGGTCTATTGTGTGAATAAGAACTATTTTGTGTTTGAGGCCTTATACATCTTAGGGCCCATTTCTCACATCCTTTTAGCTAAAACCTTACTAATGTTTATTTGCACTATTTTAATTAAGCCTCATAACAACGCTATTAAGGGTACCATTGTTATTCTATTTTTCAGGAGAAGCAACAGATTTTACAGAAAGATTCAATAACTTGTCTGATGATACCCAGATAGTAAATGACAGACCTGGGATTACTTTAACCTGGCTCTGGGAAAACAAGAAGTTTAAGATGTCTTTGAGTTCCAGGAATTTATAGGTTATAGAGATCCATCTTCTTCATAACCAAGAGCAGCTATAGAAACATGAGATACCGACTGTACCTGTTATGTGTTCTGATTTTAGTGTTGATGGCATGCTTTTGTTAAATAGTTTGATATTACCCCTGCCTAATGCAAAGCATGGTGACTGGTTCTTCTCCTCTGTGACTGTTAAGATCTGTGATTCTCCAGAGAAAAGAAGACCCCAATCTTTAAAAATCATTCTAGTTCTTTCAATGTGCCATGATGGTCTTAGAGTAAATGCTTTTGGGTGTTACTAGTTAATAGTACCTGTGGGGAAGGGTGGCATTGTCTGAGGAAGACACTACTTAAGCCTGTTGCCTTCTCATTGGGGCAATTACTTCTGATGGCAATGTGGCAGATTTTAAAACTTGCCATAAACTTTTTGGTACTCCTTAAATTGAGAGGTGGGATGATTCTTCTTCACTTGAATCTTAGTGGTCTCAGTGACCCACTTATAACAATTAGAATGCCATAGAAGAGACACTACATAACTTCTGAGGTCAGGTGGGAAGAGGCTGGAGAGCTTCTGCTCCTGTTTCTTGGAACACTTCCTCTCAGGATACTTAATCTCAGACCCCAGCTACCATGCTGTGTGAAGTCCAGTCTGCATGGAGAGGTGCACATGTAGGTGCTTGCTGCTGGCAATGGCCCCAAATGAGCTCCCAGCCAAAAGCCAGTATCATGCTGCATGAGTGCGCCATCTTGGACACTCAGCCCGGTCAAACTTTTGGATGACTGCAACTCAGTGACCATCTGACTGCAGTCGCCTAAGAGATCACAAGTTGATCCCTTCCCCAACTCATGACCAACAAAATTATGAACAAAAGAACTTAGTGTTTTTTGACAATGTTGGAGTAATTCGTTAGGCAGAACAGGTGCATAAGATTGCCTCTCTGCATAGCCTTGTATCAGTATATTAAAATCTGAGCCTTGATTTAGGATTTTACAGGGAGTAGAGGGGGTGGATAGAGAAAACCAGCCTTATGCTGCTTCAACTGGAGGTTACTTGGTACTAATTAATTTAGGAAAATGGTGTACTCTGTGTAAGGAGATGCAGGTAATATTAAAATGTTACTTTGCCAATAGTGTTTTGCATTAGGTTGTTAAAGTGGAGAGAATATAAAATTTCAACAAAACACCTGGAGCTGCCTTACTGGTTTCCCTTTGGTTTTACCTGGATGTCTTCTTGTATAGTTTTTGGTGATATTTCATAAATATTGGGAACTGGGAAAGCCCAGATATTAATGGGTTAACTTTGGAGGCCACTGTTGCTTGTCTTGTCAGTAAGTAAAGCTGTTCTTTTAATAAGAGTCAAAATGCCTTGCAATTATTTGCAGTTGGTTAACCCCACTTAAGGACGGTTGCATACCAATGCTGTGTTAAAGAAAAAAGGAAGAAGGAAAAAAATCCCTAAGTTTCTTAATATGGTCTGACATTACTGTTTTCAAAACTTCTTGACTAAGACCCCACTGAGCTGTCCTATGTGGAGTTTGTGCCATATTTAGTTTATCATCCAGAAACCTTCCATGGAACTCAAGATTTGGAGGAAGACAAAAGAGAATTCCATCTGAAGCCTTCAGCTAGCCTGGAGATGCCAAAATATTCAGGGTTTGAAGTTGTTTAGTTTTCTTTCTTCATTTTTCTGGAACTGATAACCCAAAGCGGGATTTAAAGATTCAAAGAGATTATCACCCAAACAGAATTTATGTTCATTTTTGTATAAACAACTCTACTACAGGAAATTAATGAAACCTGTTGAGCTTTAATATTCTATGGGCCAAACTTAATGTGTTGTAAGATTTATTTGGAATGGTTCTCATGTTGGTTATTACTGTGTTCTAAGTGGCTGCTAAATTAGATAGCCTGTTCATGTTTGGCTGATTTAGCAGGCCTGTTGGGGGGAAGGGTCACTGGTCACTGCAGGGCTAGTATTTGCAGTTAGGAGCACAAGTTATGATTTATAGGTTGTCTCAGATTGATTCATTGAGTCGAGTTCTTCAAATTTCCAGGTTTCACTGTGGTTTTATGTTTTTCAGACCAGCCCTTCCTGCATATTAATGTGTGGGGTGGGTAATGACAGCAAGGCATGTGGGAGTAGAGCAGTGAAGGGGGACGAGGACACACTTTTTTTTTTTTTTTGCTCCTGTGCTTCTCAGGAGTACAGGTCACCTGCCCTGGACAACAGGCAAATCTGGTCAAGTTTATCCTCTAACCCTTTCAGAACTCTACTCGTGCTTCTTCCCTTTAATCTTTCACGTTTTCTTCCCTTTCCCTCATCCTTCTGGGTTAGTCTAACAGGTCTGGCTTTAAGAATGGACACTTAGATGTGTCTTGTGCAAATTATATTCTACAGCCTTGAGTTTAGAGGATGGAGATCTCAGCAAAAGACACGAGCTGCTCTCCTGTTTGGTTCCACCATGGGAGAGTCACATGGATGGTGGTCATGGTTACTAGCCTGTCCAGGTACAGATCTCACAAGTTGGAGGAAGCCCAGGTGCCAGGTTCTCTCTGTTACCTGGACCCCTATCTATACCTTCCTGAAATTCTGCCCTTATTATTTGGTCTTGACAATTGCCTTTAACAAACCATGTTAACCAGGATTTCTTCTTATGGCTCTTGGGTAAGGGTCACCCCATACTGAATGCCATATTTTCACATTAGCCAGAGGTGATACTGTAAGTAGAAATCACAAGTGCCTGGTAATACTGTGTGTCCTCTCAGACATAACCTGCTGTGGCCTGAAGTCAGGAGGACTGAGCCCCACAGGCATTGCATTGGCATACCACACCATCTTACCCACTGATCAAGATCTGCTTTAAAGAGTTTTTATTGGTTAATGAATAAATTAATGAATGAGTGGATTAATTTAATACTAATTTTGAGCCTATTATGCGCCAGGGCATGGGTATAGCATGGTTCAGCAAGACAGATGTGACCTCTTTCCTCAAGGAGTTTAGAGTTAGACGTGGGAGGTAGACATACCTAGCACAGAAAGAGGTCATGAAGGTCATGAACAGAGAGCCATGATCAAGAATCATAGAACTCTGAGGGAATTACATTTAACCTTCTGACTGAAGGATAGTAGAAGGAGTGGGGCGGGGGTCAGTGGATGAGGAGCAATTGGCACTTTATAGTGTTTGGAGGGCAATTTATTACATTTCCCTCATGTATTGGCTGTCTGAACCTTAGCCCTCATGATGAGTGTTATTAGCCCATTTTCCATTGCTGTGGAAATGCTTGTGACTGAGTAATTTATAAAGAAAAGAGGTATATTTAACTCACTATTTTGGAGGCTGGAAGTCCAAGATCAGGTAACCCCATCAATTTTGTCTCTGATGAGGGCTCTGTGATGGCTGCTATCATAATGTCAGTAGAACCTTCAGGAGAAATGGCAAGACAAGACAGGAAGGCGGAGAGGGATTCCAGGGTCGGACTCACTCATGTGTAATAGCATTGTCATGGGAACTGGTTTCCCTGAGAACAATCTTAATCCCTTCCTGGGGCAGAGCTCTAGTGACCTAACTACCTCCCTCCAGGCCCCGCCTCTTAGAGGTTCCACACCTTCCAACATCGCCACACCAGGGGCCAAACTTCCAACACATGAACCTTTGGGGGACACACTCAAACCATATCCAAACCCTAGTGACAGGCCTTGTCCTGTGTGGAGAGATTTTCAGGTCCAGTGGACTAGGAAAAGGGATTTATTGGGAGACTGAGGGCCCCTGATGATCTGCTTCTTTCATCTTTGTAGGAAAGTTAACCTCAGGAGAGCCTCTGAGCATTTTTGAAGCACAGCCCTGTTTTCTTCCAGTCCCAGCTTGGAGGTTGTTTGCAACTCTGTGGGAGAAAGGAACACAAAAAACTTTGGGGCCAGCTGGTCTGTACAGGTCACTGGATCACCAGGCTAAAGTGAGGGGGTGCTTAGCCCAGGCCACTCTGCCTCCCCAGGTCTTGGTGGCAGGTGGACACCAGTGAAGCAGTGTTCCCTAACTACACTGCTGGCTCAAGTCTCAATGAAACTACCCACTCTTTCTCGAGTCCCATGCATAAGTGTGGGACAACCCAACCACCAAGGAGAGGCGGTGTCACTGGTGTGCACACACACGCCACATGCACACTCGTTCAACAGTGAGGGTAGGACTCTTGCACACTCCACGAACTCTCCAGGCTGATTTAAAATCTTAAGAAAATTTCTCAAAGCTTTATCTATTTAGAAGGTCAATTTGTTTCAGAGTTGTTCCAAGTCAAGGTTATTTACATAGAATTTGCTGGAGGGAAGGGTATTACTTACCCAACAGAAAGTTAATCCACTTTTGTAGTGTTCTGTTTTTTCTTTTTTTTGTTCCTCTCCAGAACATTTGAGATGACTCATTCCATCTTTCTGGAATCTGACTCTGGGCTCTAGTGTCTCATGTCCCTAATTACAGTGACCTCTAACCGGTGGCTCACCCAAATCCTTCACATCCATGGTTAAGCACGTTTTCACTTGTGAGCTAACCCATTGGGGACTCACAGGAAGTGTTATTGTAAATAATATCAGATGAGATTCAGGGAGTTTCACCAATTGTAAATCAGTGCCTTGAGGTTTGGAGAGTATTCCTCCCTCTCCTTTCTCTTGGAATTACTCAGTTGAGCCCTGTGGGTATGGTTCAGTGAGATCTCAAACAAGCCATTTATTGAAAGTAATCCCCAACACAAATCCAAAATTTTTGAACATCTCTGTTAGCAAAAAGAATAAAGTCTAGTTTTCCCACTCTGATGAACAAAATGCCATCCAGTTTTACCCACCCCAATTTTGGAGAACCAACTATTAAAACCCTAGGTTGCCATGTCTTCCTGTCTTTGAAGGTCCCTGGGATCTAAAAACCATGGCTAACCTTTGTAGGATTTTTGAGCCCCTGCTCTGTGCTAGGCACTGGGGAGGTAATGCCCTTCAGCATCACGCCTCTTTTTTTTGGAAACCAAATTTGTCTCGAGAGAGAGACAGATAAAGAATTAATTACAGAATGAGATACATGGGCTACTAGGGACACACACACACACACACACACACACACACACACACACTACAGAAAAGAAGAGGCAGAAGAGAACATCTTGCCAGGTGGAGTGGAGGAGGTGGGTCTGGTGATTTTTCCTTTAAAGGACATGCAGCAGTGTCTGGAGATATTTTGGTTGCCATAGCTAGGAGATTGACACTTTCTACTGAAATCAGAGGTCAGCGGTGCTGCTAAGCAGCCTAGAGTGCAAAGGACAGCCTCCCATGAGAAAGACTATTTGGTTCCAATGTCACGTATGCCGCAGTGGAGAAACAGTGATTCAGGGTGGTGTTTGAGCTGGGCCTTCAAGATGACTTGAGTCTGCTAACAGGGAAGCCCACTGATCACCTTGCAGACCCTGAGGGGACAAGACCTAGAAGAGATAAGGATCTGGATTTGAAGCATCAGCTCACAGTAATGGTGTTCCTGGGAAGCTCAGAATTGCTCATACACTCACCATGGTATAAGCCAGGGTTAGCTTGGCAGGAGAATTACATTTTCTCCTTTTGGTGGCAGTTTAAAATTAAGTAGTTTGTCTTATCGGGCCTAAAGAGGGCAGGTGGCCAGTGTGCATGGAAAAGACTAGGAAGATACTTCTTGTTATGGTTTGGATGTGAGGTATCCCCCAAAAGCTCACATGTGAGACAATGCAGGAAGGTTCAGAGGAGAAATGATTGGGTGGTAAGAGTCTTAACCCAATCAGTGAATCAATCCCTGATGGGATTAATTGAGGTGGTAGGGCATGGCTGGAGGAGGTGGGAATTGGGGTGTGTCTATGGGATATATATTTTGTTTCTGGAGAGTGGAGTCTCTCTCTGCTTCCTGATCACCAGGATGCAAGATGCTTCCCTCTGCTACCCTCTCCCACCATGATATTCAGCCTCACCTTAAGCCCCGAGGAATGGAGTCGGCCTTCAATGGCCTAAGATCTCTGAAACGGTGAGCCCTCAAATAAACTTTTCCTCCTCTACAGTTGTGCTGGTCAGGTCATTTAGTCACAGCAGCCAAAAAGCTGACTAAAACACCTGTGTTAAATAAAAGTCACAGGAGGCCGTTGTTTTGAACAAAGTCCCTGCATTAGGCCCCAGCAGACGAGGTGAAAATTCAAGATGGAGTCACTCACGCTTGTTACATGGCCAAGATGGAAGTAAGCAGTTTAACCTTCCAAGAAACCAGAATGAGAGAGATATCCGACAAACTTCCCAAGACAATCAATTTCCCTCTGCTTTAATTCTTACTCGAAAAAGTTAAACTGAAGTAACCTGTTGTTAACTAGTCAGCATTTTTTTCCCATTGTTCTGTCTCCCTGTCCAGGCCTTATAAAGACAGTAATGGCCAATCTGTTTTTTGGTTTTTGTTTCTACTTTCTTCAGTCCTTTTCTGTTTATAAAACCAACATCCCCTGCTTAGCTCATTGGAATACTTGTTCTGTACTTGTGTTGCCTGATTATAGAATAAAAATAAAGCCAATTAAGGTCTTTAATTAAATTGTTATAATTTTATTTTTTGACACCTCCTACAATAAGTGAATTAACTTGGACTGTGGTCCAAGCTACAGGCAGCTGGGCCTTTGCATATGAACACAGAGCACCAGGGATGTAGGTGCCAGCCACTCAGCCTGCTCCACCCCAGACTCTGGAATGGAGGGGCTAAGATGTGCCATTGAGTCTGCAAAATGTCTTTGGTTGCTGGCGGAAAAACTTAAATGAAGTAAAAAAACATCATCTGAATGAATGCTCCCAATAGCCCATGGGACTGGCCATAGCTACTGTGCAATGCTAAAATGAAGGTTAGCCTCAGGGAAACTGAGGGTACTACATGCCCAGAAGTGTTGTTGATTGGGAGAGTGGAGAGGCCAGAGTCTGGGGGGCTGGCAGAGCGAGGTTGGGCTGCTTGCTGGGATGGTGTTGCTCCTGGGTGAGCCCTGCCTTTTGTCCACTCAGCTGCTCCTCTCAGCCATGTTGGTCTTCTCTTGCTGTGCTCTTCTGTTTTCTCCCAGCATTCCTTTATCATCACATTAAGAACATTCCAGTATGTAAGGAGATTGAGGTCTCCCATGGTATCTTACCCTAAGACAACGATTTGGTTCTGTTTCCTGCCCTTTCCCATATGAATTCATAGTTACAGAAGTAATGAAATGGTCCCTGAGTCCTTTCTCACATATTACGACATGCTTGTCTGTTTTCTCATGGACCCTGTGAATCAGTTCAACGAACCCACAGTTTCCACCCAGGTGAGGTACTATCACTTATTTATTGATTCCTTTATTTGGACATTTTGGACGCTTCCAGAATTTCAGCACCTCAAACAACATGATAGTGTGCATCTTTGTGTAAATGCACTTTTTTGCAACCTTTCAGAGACTTCTTTGGGGTTAATGGTGTGAATCTACATTGTGTGCAATCGAAATGAAAAGTTGTTCCCCATTTGTATACGATGAATCAAATGCAGTCTGTAAAAATAAAATTAAAAAAAAGAAAGGCTTCCCAGGGTGCATTTCCAACAGTGGGATTAATGTGTCAAAGGGTATAGATGTCTTCAAGAATCCTGGGATATATTATTAACTTGTTTCCCAATGGAATGTAGGAATTTATGTACCAGATATGCATAAATGAATGCAGCAGGTTAGCAAAATATTGCCAGCATGGAATATTATTTTATTTTGAAACTTCTTTTGCTGGCTTAATAAATATAAAATGATCCCAATTACATGTATGTAATATGTCTGGCACCACGCTTGGCACATGTTAGTTGTTTTTGTGGGTGTTTCCCCGCAGCTTCTGATACCATCCTTGGACACCATCTACATCTCTGACCTGACCTTGCATACTATCAGCCTCTAGGAAGTATCTGGCCTTGGCCTGCCTCAGTTTACGTAAGCTCAGCCACTAATGACAACCTTGAGCATCTGGACTGAGCCTACGTGCAGCATAGTGGGTAAAGACTGCTACATTCAGCCTTTGGATCCTCAATTTATCAACTGTGTGACCTTCAATAAATTACTTAATTTCTCTAAACCTGGGAATAATTGAGATAATGTATGTGAAGCAAGTAACACTGTGTCTCATGCAGTGTGAGTAACATTAGTCTTAATAATAATAATAATCTATTTTAATAAGTCCTATAAACCTTTCAGATAGGTTTATATTTTAATGAAGTAAAGCAACATCAACTGAATGAACCCTCGTTATATTTTAATGAAGGGATGTTGAGGCTCCAAGAACCTAAGTACTTTGCTCAATGTGGGCAGCACAAGGCAGTGTGAGTCCTGGTCCTTGTCCTGTGGCCTGGGTAAGCAGGCCCACTGGTTAGTAAGAGTGTTCCGCAAAGCCATTTCTTCACCAGGACATCCAGCACTGACACCTATACATGGAAGCAACTGCAAATCACACAGATGCGATCATCTAAATGCAAAAGAATGAATCCCAAACTGGATTATCCCTTTATCAGGATTCCAAAAATGACAGCAGCCACACAGTGCTGCCCAATCTGAGGGAAGTGGGACAGGGGAAAAGTTAGAGCAGAGAGATGAATCTTAGCCGGCTGTGGTTAAAGTGTCCTGCAACTGAAATTTACGAAACCCTATGCTACCATGCTAACCTATTGCTCTGGGCCTCGCTAGTGTGGTGGTCAGTCGGTCACTGATGACTAGCAGTTTACTAGCAGTAGGATGGCTAGTTACTTCTGATTGCTTGTCCCTTTTCCCTGAATTAGAACTTTGTCATTAGCATAGCTTCAGTCTTGAGAGTAACTGCCAGGGTGGAATTACTCTAATTAAGAGGAAAAGAAAAATATGTTGCTAGTCATTAAATTTTCTTGATTAGAGGGTGACCCAGTTTGAGGTTAAGCAGAGAGGACTGAGGTGGTAATTTGGCACTCGAGGGGGCTTGTGGGATTTTTGTGAGCTAGAGAAGCAACAACTGGACCCTGGGATTGCTGTCTGACTTGAATTCGTAACTCCTCACAGAGAGGTGTGTACAAGACCTTCAGGGATGGTGGGCTCCTTTCTATAACAAACGAGTGAGGATAGGGTCGTGGACACAGCACTAGAATCGGAATGCCACCAATGCTGTGTCATGTTCTGATGGACAAGAGATTCTTCTGCCTTAAAAGTGGAAATATTTTCTTGATTTAGGGCAAGATTTATGCCAAGAGCACAGACTTGGAGCCAGAAGACCTGATGTGAGTTGTGATCCTGCCTTTGCTAGCCCTATATGACTTGGAAAGTTAATCGTCTTGAGCTCTCAACTTGTTTCCACATGGTAAATATCACTCGTATTATAAACCTGGTTTGAGGAATGAAGTAGAGATAAAATATATGAATAATAAAGTGGTATCCAAACGTTTTTATGGTATCATTGAATTCTTAGAGCACTTATAAATTGGACTTCAGGCAGCATCTTTGGGAAGGACAAAGAAGGGAAGGGAGAAAGATGGGCTGGTTTCAATACTGCAGGGACAATTAATTTATTCTGTTTTTAAAGCTTTTTGGAGGTGTAATTGACAAAATTGTATATATTCAAGATGTACAATGTGATGTTTTAATGTACATATACATTGTTTATGTTTCCATAAACAAGCTAATTATATTTCCATAATCAAGCTAACTGACATATGCATATACTTAAGACCTACTCTCTTAGAGAATTTCAAATTTTCAATATAGTGTTATTAACTCTAGTCACCATGCTATAATTAGGTATCCAGAACATCTTCATCTCATAGCTATGCTTTTGTACCCTCTAATGAACATTGCCCCTACTCTGCAAGCCCTGTAACCACCATTCTAGTCTGTTCCTATGGATTTTACCTTTTTGAATTCCATAGGTAAGTGAGATACTGTAGCATTAGCTTTTCTGTGTCAGGCTTATTTAATTTAACTAAGGTTGTCCAGGTTCATCCATATTGTTGAAATGGCAGGATTCCCTTCTTTTTAAAGGCTGAATAATATTCCATTATATTTTCTCATCCCAACTCTTTTATCCATCCATCTATTGACAAACGTGCGGATTGTTTCCACATCTTTACCATTGTGAATAATGCTGCAATGGCAGTGCAGATGATATCTCTTCAACAAACAATTGACGTCCATTCCTTATGATATATACCCATGAGTGAGACTGCAGATCATAGGGTAGATCCGGCTTTAATTTTGTCAAGAACTTCCATACTGTTTCTCTGGTGGCTGGGCGGATTTAGATTTCCACCAACAGTGCCCTAGCGTTCCCTTTTCTCACATCCTTTCCAACAGTTGTCGTTTCCCGGCTTTTTTGTGGTAGTCATTCTCGGTGTGAGGTGATAACTCTTCCCGGTCTGGATTTACATTTCCCTGAGGATCACCTTCTCACGCAGCTGGAGTTGGGGCATGCACAGGGCGACCCCTGTGGCAGGGGTCTGCACAGATGTTCATGGAGTTGCGGCAGGGCCGGGTCTGGAGTGCTGGCACCTGAGAACCTGCAGTGGCTCAGGGGCCTGGGACAGGGTCACAGCAGTGGTGGTGCTGGTGTCTTCTAGGATTGATAAGCTGAAATACCATATGCTTCACAATACAAAAAGAAAAATGACAACGTTTTTGGGACCCCATTGTGACTGGGAACCAGCTCCAATGCTTAAATAGAGTCAAATAGAGCAAGAAGGAATTGGTTTTGGGGACAGGGATCGATTTTGCCACTGTGGGTGACTTTTGTACCTCTCTGGATCCTCTCTGTTCCCAGCAGGAAAAACTGGAGCAATGACAAGATCGGGTAGAAGGGAAGGGATTGGCAGCCCAGTCTGGACTCTCAGACTCACTCTTCTCCAGGCCCCCTGGGAACCCTGACCCATCCCTGAGCCATTGAGTCACCACTGACTCTACGAGGACAGCTGGAAGAGGAGGGAGGTCTCTGGATCACTCAGTGCACTAGAAGTGTGTGGGAATGGTTATTCTCCCCATTTTCACCTTCAAGCTGAGTATCTGTTGCTATCTGTCAGCTTCTAAGTTTCATTCTAAGGGCAAAGCTGCCAGGGTTACAAGACTTGGAGGACTCTGCGGGCTTCAGGAGAAGGCTGCTCAGGCCCCCTGAGACCACACACCTTCCTCTTTGATCTGCTAGGGCTCCCTTGGTCCCAGACATTGGGCACATTTTGGAGAGATGTAACTTTATAATTTTTTTACAGCCCGTCCGTGGTTGAGTTTAAAGAAGAGGTGGCAGCTTGTTAAATTTTTATTTATGATGTGATTTTTGGAATGTAGTGTTCACAAATACTGACAAGGTTGAATGTATGAAAGGGGAGACTATTAAATGCTATCCTCTCAGTTTGCTATAAAATTTGCTATAGCAAATGGCATCCTAGGAGTGACTTGTTATTTGTAAGTATTTACCCAAATGGTATTATGACTCTAAATGCTCTGAAGTGAACTTGACATTCACACGTAGGTTTCAATTTGGTTGAATAAAATTTTGTTTTCTTAATTAGTAATTAAATTTAAGTTTAATTTACATTGCAGTGATGGTTTTGGCATCCTTAGCATTCTTTAACCTGTTAGTTTTGAAATTTGAAGGCGCTATCCCAAAAGGCATAAAAAATAATTTTTAAAGACAGTTTCTTAAAGGGGAAGGATTATCACAGTTATTTGCAGTTGGTATCAAATGGAACACAGGCCAGGGGTTGGAGCAGGGCCTGAGAGAATAGGAGTAGCCCCAGTGCCCCAAGACCCACAAGTACCTGCTGGTGCGACAAGTGGACCAACTCATTAAACCAAAGCCTCCATCCAGCATGCGGACATAAAAGTCTTCCTGGCATATTTTTGAAACTTGAGCTGCCCTTTGTGAAGGAGGCCTTGCTTTTATTTTTTTTAAGGGAAAGGCTGAGTTTCTAAGAGGCATGGAAATGACAGATCTTTTTAGAGAGATTCTATATGACATGAGAAGAAGACAGTGTTATGCATTCAACTTTTTTTTTTTTTAAAGCTTTTTGGGAATGTGTAGAGAAACCCAATTACAGAACAATCACTAGGTCTTAGAGCTGGTATTCTTTAAAGTGGAGAGTCTTCAAAACCAAAAACCTGGGGCGGGGGATGTGGCTCAGTGGTAGAGCGTTGGCCTAGCATGTGTGAGGCTTTGGGTTTGACCCCCCGCACTACAAAAGACAAACAAAAAACAATAATAAAAGCCAAAAAGCAAAACCCCAGAAACCTGGAAAAAAATCATTACCCTGATTATCTATTTCCCAAAATATGAACCACAACAGTGTAACACAGGGGTTTGTTAGAGGAAAAGCAACCCCTGAGTGACAGGTAACAGGCTGTCCCAGTTGTCCAAAGCCTCTCAGGAACCTTTAGAAAGTGAAGGACGATGTCACAGGCCCTCCATAACCATGGGGTTTGAATTCATAGATTCAACCAACCACAGATGGAAAATAGCCAGAAAAAAATTACATCTGTACTCAACCTTCCAGATTTAAAAAAAATTTGTCATTATTCTCTAAATAATGCAGATTAGCAACTATTTATGTAGAATTCACATTGTATTAGGAATTATAAGTAATGTAGAGATGATTTAAAGTATATGAGAGGATGGGCCTGGGAGATATGCAAATCCTATGCCATTTTATATAAGGGAGTTGAACATCTGTGAATTTTGGTATCTGTGGGGCATGCTGGAACGAACCCTGCATGGATACTGAGGAATGACTATACATCTTGGAACCTGGTCCCAAACAGCTGCTTCATTGGTGACTCATATTTTTTGGCAGGTCCTGTAAGGTAGCAGTGAAGAGCTCAGATCTGGACTGGAATCCTGACTTCACCACTGAGGAGTCATATGTTATTGGACAAGTAACATAATCTCTCTAAATCTATAAAATGGGCATAACAGCCTGTATAGCTTGTAAGTGGTTGTGGAGGATTAAGTGAGCTAATGTGTGTGAAGTGCTCCAGGCTGTAGCTCCTGATTCCCTCCTAGTTTCAATTACTTGGAGCACAACCAAGAAGACCTCTTATTTTGAGAGAAAAGAAAGTTATTCTCAAGGGAGATAGGATGACTCTTTTTTTGAGACCCTCATCTCTAACTTGGTAGTGCTTATTCCTCTGTCTTCCCTTTGGCAGAGCCTGGCATCTTGTGACTCTTGTGACTCAAGGACAGGCTTGAGTATGCACTTTGTGTAACATCTTGGCAATTGGGTTCCTCCCTGGTGTCTCAGGCAAATGGCCCAGCAGGCAAGTGCTCATGATTCCCTAGGACCTTTGAGACCAAATGGGAAAGATGAAATGCCCTGAGCCCAGAATGCACAGGGGATTACCTCTTTCCCAGGCAGATCTCCAAGACAGGGGACATAGTGTGACTTCATGCAGGCGACTCTTCTGCTCCAGAGCAGATGGAGGACACTCCTCCCAGGCTCACTGCACTGTCTTGCCTTCCCTATTTCTGATGGACGGATGCATTTCAAATCCCTAATGATATTTTCCAGGTTAGGAACCTGAACAGGTTTCATCACTTCTGCTGGGAGATGTGATCGCCCCATGTCTAGCCTTAAGGGTGGTTTCGTATCAATGCCCCCAGCCCCCAGGCAAGGGGATCATGGAAGCTTCTGACTTGGTATGCAGAAAGTGGAGGTACAATGAGGATTTAAGGTGTAAGCAACAATGAACATAAGAATCAAATATTTAAAAGATTAATTTTAAATACTTTTAAAATAAATAATATTTTAAAAGCAGGAAATAAGATGATTATAGACATTGTTGAGTGCGGGTTTGATTTTTTTTCTGTGCTCTTTGCTCTTCACTTCTATTAGGTAAGTGGGCACAACATTTGGGGGCCTTTCCACTTTTTTCTGACTTCATCTCTCTTTCATATATAAATATGTTTATGATATATATAGATACATGTACATATATGTGTGTAAACATGTATGCACACATAAGTATACACATGTACACATGCATATATACACATGTAGATATACACATATACACATATATGTACATATATCTCGTATACATATTTATATGCATTATATATTATAACATATTATACTATATATTTTATATATACATATTTTTTCAAAAGCAAGAAATGACTTGCATTGCTGGTTCAATGGTAGAATTCTCCTCTGTTGCCAAAAGCAAGCCATAGGTCCAGAGTGGGGCATGATCAGATCTTGTGTGTGTGTGTATTCTATATGTGTCTTTCCTCCCCCCACATAATGGATCAAAAGAAGAGTTTTAAGCCCAGGCTCTATTATTGTAAGCACCAAGAAGGGCACAGAGTATGAAAGATCAAATGAAAGGTTTTCATTGCTCTTTTTTTACCACCTTTCTCTGGGAGCCCCCAATTTCCAGGTTGTGCTCTGGGAGACGGTGAATCACAGCTGTCTCCATCCTAGTCCACACAATAACAAACTAAAGGAGAAGGGCAAATAAAGGGTTAGGACAACATGAGCTGCTGTGATGGGTTCATGTCACTCTGCTGTCCATACCTCATTCCTCTATTCCCCCAGGGTTTTCTTGTGGCCTGGGCAGTGGGGAATATGGGATGCATGGTGCTTGAAACCTTTATGTTAAAAAGCTTAACTTTGTCCTTTGAAAGTGGGAAATGATTTCAAAAGAAATCACATTTTTTTTTCTTGGTCAGGATCAGACTGGAGAGACTGCAACCTTGACAGGATTTTAGAATTTCAGAGTTGAATGGATCTTGTCCAATTTCATTTTTCAAAGAAGGAATGGGAGGCTCAGGGAGATGAAATGTCTTCCTGCATGACCCACAGCGCCCACCTTACGCTAAATCTGGCTTTGAGGGAGTGGAGATACAGTGAGGATCCAAAGTGTGAGCTTCAGACTTGGAATCAGAACTCCTTGATAAGGTGGGGATTGCCATTGTTTCATTCACACTTCATCTTGTGTGTGGGAGAAAGATTTTAATAACCAAATTTGAGCATACATGGCTAACTTTTCATTACCTACTTAGTGGAGAAGGTCAATACAGTGTGACAGAAAAAGTTCTGGGGCTGGAAATGGGGTGGGGAGGGATCAGGAGGCCTGGTCTGGTTCCAAATGTGTGAGGAAGCCCTCAGTTCTCTCTTCTGGTGCTCTAAATCCTCATTTGTGTCATAAAGTTTGGACTGGATAATTTCTAAATTATAAAACTGAAGTTCTGGAATTTTATGATTGCATGAATAGCATTTGTTAGGGTACAGTTTCTGCAGTGTGTGACAGTGGTTTATTTCTCTCATAGGAATGTGCAGCTGATCTGGTGGCTTTGCTCTCTGAGGTCATCAGGGGCCCAGGCTCCTTCTGTGTTCTTGCTCTGCCAACTTTAGAGTGTTCCCTCAACTTCATAGTCCAAGATAGCTGGTCACCATGTCCATATGATAAATAGAAGTGTGAAGGAAGGAGAAGAGAGAGAGTCATTTCCATTTAAAAGCATAGCTCAAAAGTTGCCTTTATCCCTTCTGCTCAAGTCCTGGTGGCCAGAACTTAGTGCAATGGCCATACCTGAATGCAAAGGGACTGTAAAAGTAATCTTTATTCTAGCCAGCCATCTGCCTAACTACAAGCTCTAACACTACAGGTGAAGAAGAAATAGATATCAGGGACAACTATCAGTCATTGTCATGCAAATCATACTTAAGAAAATATGAGAAAATATAGGACACAATGACCTATTGCTTCTTCCAGTGCTGAGTGATGCTGGGATGACTGAAGTGGGAGCCGCCATGACAAAAGCCCAACTTGGAGAATAATCGAGGATCTTGGAGAAATTGCTACTCAGACTTTCTTATTCAAGTAAATGAGTAATGGTGGTTAATTCTTTTTGGGAATCTGCCCAATTCCTGATGTTGCTCTTTCTCTCTGAGCCCTACTTCTTTTTCTCTAGTGTGGCCAGTGATGGCAGCCATGTTTGTCCCTCCACCCATCAGTGGCTGCAGACAGACAGGTGTAGAGCCATGACATCCTCTCTCCTCGGCATTTAGAGCTGGGATTGTGAGAGTCAAATGCTTAAACCTGGGCATTAAAACTCAGAAGTGGTGGAGAACTATCTTTTGTCACAAGAATGGGAAATGAGAGAATGTCTGTCTTCAGAGAAGAGTAAAGAGGTGTTCTGATAGAGTAGCCCCCACACATCGAAGGGCTGAAAAGAAACTGTTGGGCTGGGGTCAGGTGAGGGCTGCTTGATTCCTGATGTCTCTGCTGCCCACAAGTCATTTTCTCACAGGGTTTAGATGACTTCAATCCTATTAAATTTTTAAAACTTTCGTGTACATATGTGTATATATAGGGAGAGTTTATTTTTAAAAAATAATTCCTCATCTGACAACTAGAGTGGTTTTTTAACAAATCTTAAAATCTCATGTACCATCTTAACAGCTAATGGCTTGCAAATTTCAATTTTCTGCTTGTCACTAAAACTGACAACTCAGAGGAGACTATAGCAATTGATTCACCTAGCTAAACTTATCCAAAGTGGTGAAGCTAAATAGGTCAGTCAATGGAGACTAAAACTACAGTGTCTTTTTCCAAATATAACAGCAAGAAGTCCACATAGGAAGGGCTGAAATGTAGCATGGGTTTTTTTTTGGAAGGGGTATGGAAAACAGCTCATTTTTATTCTTAAATATCTCCCTCCAACTTAAATGAACATGTGGATTTGAAGATCATGGTAGTATTAGAGGTTGGAGCTCACTGTACATTTATAAGTTGACTTCAAAGGAAAAAGTGGATAGGTAAGTCATCAAGTTGCTTAAATAAAATTTAAGAGTGGAGATTCTGATGAGAAAAAGTCCATGCTGTGAATCTCTTTGTACAAAATATGAAACCCACAAAAAGAAATGGGTTAGAGTGAGACTTTGATTAACTGGGACCTAACTCATAAAAGCTTTCAATTATTAGTATTCTTAAGCCCATTTAAGTCAGGGATGAAATAAAACAAAGCACATCCTAGGTATTGTCTTGGCTTTAGATCTTTTAAAAAAATTTTGGACCTTTGATACTTACCTAGAACCAAAAATTGGCCAAATAGTTGGGTTTTAGAGCTGGTCAGAATTAAAATCACCTAGTGCAATGGTTTTCAACCTTGGCTGCACATTATAATCATCTGGAGAGACTTAAAATCCTGATGTCTGGGTGATACCAAGTAAAGCAGAATCTCTGAGGATGGGGCCTGGGCATCTAAATTAAAAATTGCAGGGCATTCCAATGTCCAGTCAAGGTTGAGAGCCGGGGATCTCCTACAGCTGTCCCAAGAGTGAAGTGCCTGCTTAGATGGCCATCTGGGAGCAGAACCAGGACTTTAATCTAGGACTTGCCAAACCAGTCTGATTCTTCCCTTTTATGGTACTCGGGCTCACACTTGCATAGGACCAGCATGTGCCACCCCACGTGGACCATTAAATGTCCTCGCTATCTAACTTTGATGTGCTTCTTAGTCACCAGGAGATCTTATTAATGAAGCTTCTGATTAATGGGTCTTGGGTGGGACTGAGAATTTGCATTTCTAACAAGTCTTCAGATACCACTGCTGCTGCTGCTGCTGCTGGTCTGTGTACCACACTCTGAGGACCACTGTTCTAAGATCTTTTGGACTCTGCCATCCCCACAGCACACTGCCTATCACCCGGGTGGTAGACTTGGGTTCTGCTCATCCTCAGTCAAGGGCATTATTGCTGTTTGTGGAGGGATATCCTTGTTGCTCCAAAAGTTACTATGTTCACTCAGCAGCTAAGATTCATCACAGATGAACTGTCCTTTCTCCACCCATGTGCTGAAAACTGGCATTTGGCTGCATCATTCCTGAGTAACTTTTTTTTTTTTTTTTTTTTTTTAAGCTTATCCCTGAGAGAGTGAAAGATGTGCTTCATAATGGGCAACACCACGGAGGTTAAAGTTCATTGACAAGGACCATTCGTTAGGCGGGATGCATGTCTGAGCTCTGCTTATCAGCCTCCACATGTGGCCAGAGATGGAAAAACAGACTGGCGCAGAATGAAGCCTGGGCACCTGAGGAAATCCAGGCCTAATCCCCTCCCATAAAACAAAGTGGAAGATAAGTGAAAATGGTTGAAATCTAAAAGCAGATGGCTGAGTTCCTCCATGCTGGGCTGTAAAGGGGGACCTTCGTGACAGAGTATTTATGGATTTGGGGAAACCTGACAAGGTGTTGCTATAAATGCCAAGAAATACACAGAACGGTGATTTTGTTATTGGAACACATCTCATGGTGACTGCAGTTAAGATGGGAGAGATGGTAGCTCTGTGTGTGTGTGTGTGTGTGTGTGTGTGTGTGTGTGTGTGATTTGCATGTGTGTTCAATGAGAGGTGCACTAGTTTTTCTCACACTGCTATGAGCAGGACTACTTGGTGGCTGTGGGGAAAGGGCTAAGGGTGACTTCTCTGTTTAGCTACTGAACTGTGAGTCTCTTTCACTGGTTGGGCAATTATTCCTGATCTTCCTCTATGCATGTTCCTAGTCTGACCCATAGAATACCTTTGATAGATGATGAGAATTTCTTAACATACAAAGGAGTAGATAACTGGACTTTTGAAAGCTGTTCTCTCTGGAAAAAAAAAAAAAGCAACAAAGAGCCATATGGACTATTTAGAAATCCATTTTTAAAATCCAAAGAGTCCTTTCTAATTGCAGTCTTGAATTAATCTTGTGGAACTGCGTTTGGAGCAGGGGTGGCCCTTTTGTCTTTGACTCTGAGGAACACGTGCTCTCTGTATCCAGTGGGTGAATCAAGCAGGAAGATTTTCAATTGTAGTTTACACCAAATGGACCCTCTGGATTTTCCTGGAGCTTGTCAGAATTCTATTTCTGGGGAGCTGCATTGTGATAGAGACAAGAAAGGGGAGAGAGGAATCGGAATGAGAAACATGCCAAGGGCACCAGATGTCTGCAGTTTTTGGGTAAACACGGCCGAGCCTGGAGAAACAGCTTTGAATGTGAACAGCAAAGAAACAAGAAGGAGCCAGTGGTCCCCGAGTCCACCTTGGGACAGTTCCACCCCTGCCTGGTCTGAGCCTTCAGGGAGCCACTGTGAGCTGCCCACATGCTTGGGAGGGAGTCCCCACTGTGCCTTCATGCTGCTCCTACATCCTCCCCTGATTCCCCACCATGTTCTCCTCCTCCCAGAGTTTGCAGGCACAGTTGGGTCCAGGAGCAGGACCAGCTGTGCTATCTAGGTGTCCCCCCAGTCTGCCTCTCTTGGCTTCTATTGTGGAAATTTAGTTGCAGTGTTCAGTTTCTTCAGCATCTGCCTCCTCCAAATGACTGTAAGTGACTTTCCATGTTGGCCAGTGGTTCTCAACATATTTTCCCTGGACCAGCAGCATCAGCACCACCTAAGAACTTCTAGAAATGCAAATTCTTGGGCCTCACCCCAGATCTACTAAGCCAAGAACTGTGAGGGTGGGGGCAACCCTGTGGGATTTAACAGGCCTTCAGATAGTTCCTGCTGAGAGCTGAGAACCACCCATACAGACTTGCACTGGAGCAGAGGAGATCGTCCAGGCACGGAGTTTGACTTCCTGGCTGGAATTTGGGAGTACTGCAGCAGGTCAGTGGAGGAGGTAAAATTTAGGGGTTCCTCCCAAATGACTTCCTATTTCATTTACACATTAGACCCACCCTGTGATCATCGTTAGTGGAGTTGGCCTTGGATAACGATGTTGCTGCTGGCAGGAGGGTTATTTCATCATTGAGAGAGTCTCCCAAGGAACAGATTGGGCAGTGCCCACCCTACTGCTATGTCCTTTTCTGTTTCTCCTCCTTATTCTACAACATGGTTTGTGTGTGTCCTCTCTGGGCACTGTCACAGGTCCCCAAATGCACAAATGTACATAAACCATATATGCATACACCATATATGAAACATATACATACTTTCTTACACACTTCACACACAAACACCCCACCCCCCCCCTCTCTCTCACACACACACATACAGATTATCAGACACAGAGGGCATCTTGGATGCTTTTACTCTCTGTTCTCTGGAGAGATGAGCCCTAGAGAGGCAGGCAGAGTTTCTTTGATGAAAACTCTGTTAAATATTGCTTACAGAGCTGCTTTCCA
This sequence comes from Glaucomys volans, assembly GCA_020662805.1. Lineage (NCBI taxonomy): Eukaryota > Metazoa > Chordata > Mammalia > Rodentia > Sciuridae > Glaucomys > Glaucomys volans. The sequence goes on from JAJEJO010004445.1 coordinate 182,740, forward strand.
CATGTTTTGGCTGTAGAGTTCTCATTTGCAGATCCAATAGTGCATGTGTCTACTTTTTAACTCCTCCTTGCGCTCCATCCTGCAATCAGCCAAACTCTGTTAGTCATTCCCCCCGGCCCCCAACTTGCTGCCAGGATGTTTATGGGTGATTTGACATGGCATATTTATTAGAGTCTTTGGCTTAGACCTGTCTTGCTCGCAGTAATCTGTCCCTCCTTGGGACTTGGGGTTTGAGCTTTAGTCTTTTGGTCACAAAGGCTAAATGTCTCTTGGGTTGCCCACACATTCTGAGTCTTATAAATGCAACTAAAGGAGGCTGATTATAACCTCTCCATTCCCTCTCCCTCTCCCTAGAAGAAGAACAAAATTTAATCCTGACTGTTCTGGAATGATCTGTCATGGTAACTAAGGGTCAGTCATTAAAAGCTAAGAAGACCCTTTTGATTTTGTCTTGCAAGATAAAACTGAGAAGAAACCACACTGAATTTCTTTTTAGATAGTGCTGGGGAAAGAATAAGTTAGTAAGAACTTCGAGTGGTCCTCTTTTGTGTAATAATTCCCTTTTACAATTTGTCCTAACTGCAATAAAGAACTTCCCAAATACCTGCCCAGCCTGGTGAAGGAATTTTTGAGAGTGAAGAGACATAATGAGAGGGAGGCTGCCCAAACCTCTTCCCTGCTGATTTCAGTGGGAAGCGGGTGTCCTCACTGCTGAATGGCTTATATGTTTTTGACCATCTCAAAAACTGGCTCACTGAGTCCCTGAGGGGACCTGGAGGAAGACCACAGGAAGGGAAGAGAGCTCCTGGGTGGGGAACTCCAGAGTGGTGGTCAAGGTGATCTCGAGTGTCATGAATATCTTGGTACTTAAGGGGACAATTGCACGGAATCCATGTAGATCCAAAGATTCAGGCCTTAAGAAGAGCTGGAGTGGAGGTGGCACCCAGAGCCCTGAAGCTGGCTTTGGAGAACATTAGGCTTTGTGAGCTTGGTTCCATGATCTGCAATTTCGAGGCCCTGCTCTTCCTGGGTTGTCTCATTGCACTGATTTCTCTATCTACTTATTATCCCCAATGTCTACTCTGGTTAGCTTCATTTACCCCACCAGATCTGCCTTTCTTCTTCACTAATTCTCTGTCCTGTGAGAGGCTGAACCATGTAAAACAAAGACAATTAGAAACTGTTATGGTTTGGATATGAGGTACCCCGCAAAAGCTCACATGTGAGAAAATGCAAGAAGGTTTGGGGGAGAAATGATTGGGTAGTAGCTTTAATCTAATCAGTCAATTAATCCCCTGATAGGGATTAACTGAGTGGTAAGTGGAGGCAGGTGGGATGTGGTTGGAGGAAGTGGTCATTGGAGGCGTGGCTATGGGTTATATATTTCGTATCTGGAGGGTTTTTCTCTCTGCTTCCTGATCAACAGGTGAGCTGCTTCCCTCTGCCATACTCTTCCTCCATGATGTTCTGTCTCATCCTGAGCCCCAAGGAATGAAGCCCCCCTTCTAAGGATTAAGACTTCTAAAACCGTGAGCCTCTAAATAAATCTTTCCTCCTCTACTGTTGTTCTGGTTGGTTCTTTCAGTTGCAGCAGTGAAAAAGATGACTAAAACAGAAGCCAAGACATGCAGCTGAGTTTATTAACTAACATACAAATGAACACACACACCAGAAAATAAATCTAAGGATTGTTCTCAGAGGAAAAACAGTTGAAACAGTTTTTAAAATAGACTTAGGAACAGAGATTCAGGGTAGTTAGGCCAAGTAAGGACTGAAAACTAGAATTATCAAGAGCTCTGAGCCCTGTAGGTTAAAATGCATCCCACTGTTAATTGGTGACAAAGGAGTGTGTGGTAAGGGTCCAGGAATGGCCCAACCCAAGTGTCACTCAGAGTTCACAGTGGAAGGCTGGGAAGTAGCTCAGTGGCAGGGGACTTGCTTAATATGCACCAAGCCCTGGGTTCAATCCCCAATATCCTCTTCAACAAAAAGAAAAAAAAAAAAAAAGAGTTCACAGTAGGTTTTCAAATTCAACCCGTTAGCATCAGTTGCAACACCACACAAGCTCAGCTCTGACCTCTCCTTAGCCAAGGGCTGCTGCACCTGAGTGGATTGTCCACTGTCTCTGGTTTGGTTTGACCAACAGAAACAGAACAGGAGATAGAGGGCAGAAGGAGGTGAGGACATACCCTCCCAGCTCCTTTCCTGCTGAGGCCTGGCTGTAACCTGCTGCCCAGGGCAACCTTCTCTGGTCAGCTCCCCTCTCATGGTTCTAATGACCTCTCCTCCCTGGTCCCTCAAGCAGGAGTGGTTACAAACTCTCAGGTACTGTGTCATTCTTTGCTCGTTTCCTTAAACCCTGCTGCAGCTTTGAAAACAATACCTTTCTTCAATTTTTCTTAGGTTACTGAGGTTGAATTTGCAGTCCTTTGCTTGCCAGGGCTGTGACATGTAGGTTGACAGATACAACCTACATAGGCAAATGTTTTTTCTGCCTTCTTCTTCATACATTTTACCTCCTCCCAGCTTTAGCTTGTTCATGGTCCATCATGATCCTGTTCTCTACATTACAACTTTACAACTTTAGCTCCCACACTGAGGGCTACCATCTCTTTGAATTTCTAGTTAAAAATTTTTAAAGAAAGTATTAGATTAGCTGTTCTTGTATCTGGGCCACATCACATGTGCCTGACAACCTATAAACCACCTTATTTGTTCAGATACTTTTGGCTCTATCTCCTATGGTGAAGGGTGAGGGAATCATAAGGTACAAAATGTGTGTGGTAGAGGCTGGGTAGTCCCCTTAGATGGGAAGTGGCCAAGGAAGATGCTGTAATTGACATACAACTTTTTATTTTTATCATGCTGAAATACATGAAACAATTCTTTTTTGGGGGTGGTACTGGGAATTGAAGTCAGGGGCACTTAATCACTGAACCACATCGTCAGCCCCTCTTTCTTTTGTACTTTATTTTGAGACAGAGTCTCACTAAGTTGCTTAGGGCCTTGCTAAATTGCTGAGGCTAGATTTAAACTTGTGATTCTCTTGCCTCAGCCTTCTGAGCTGCTGCGATTTCAGGTATGCTCCACCGCACCCTGCTAAATTTGCCATTTTAACAATTTCCTCTAGCTTTTTTTTTTTTTTTTGTACCAGGGATTGAACCCAGGGGCCACATCCCTAGTCATTTATTTTTATTTATTTTATTCTTTTTTAAAAAATATTTTTAGTTGTAGATGAACACAATACCTTTATTTATTTTATATGGTGCCAGGGATCAAACCCAGAGCCTCACATGTGCTAGGCAAACACCTCACCACTGAGCCACAGCCCCAGCCTTTTATTTTATTCTTTATTTTTGAGACAGAGGCTCACTAAATTGCTTAGTTGCTAAGGCTGCCCTTTAATTTGTGATCCTCTTGTCTCAGCCTCCTGAGTCAAAGGGATTACAGGCATGCACCACTGTGCCCAGCTCTTTCAGCTTTATTAAGATACAGTTGGCCAAAAATTGTGTGTATTTGTAGTATATGATGTGATGTTTTGATATATGTGCACATCATGAAATGATTAAATCAAATCAATTAACATATCCATCAACTTACATAGTTATTGTTTGCTTGTGGCGAGAACACTGAAGATCTACTCTCTTAGCAATTTGCAAGCATATATTATTATTAATTATAGTCATGATGTTGCACAATAGATATCCAAAATGTGCTCATCTTGTCTAACTGAAACTTTGTACCCTTGACCAATCCCTTCCTCTCCTCTAGTCCCTGATAACTGCCTTTCTACTCTGTGCTTCTGTGAATTCAGCTTTTGTAGATTTTGTATGTATGTGGGATCACACCTCGTGACTGGTTCATTTGACTCAGAATAATGTCCTACGGGTCCATCCATGTTGTTGCAAAGGGCAAGATTTTCTTCTTTTCAAAGGCTTGAAGGGTATTCCATTGTGTGTGTGTGTGTGTGTGTGTGTGTGTGTGTGTGATGTTTTCTTTATCCATTCATTGGTTGAAGGACACTTAGTGAACAGTGCTTATTGTGAATAGTTGTGAGGACTGTGGGTGCAGTATGTCTTCCACATCCGGATTTCGTTTTCTTTTGCTCTGTACTCAGAAGTGGGATTGCTGGATCATATGAGGGTTCTCTTTAATTTTTTTGAGGAGCCTATATATTATTTTCCGTAATGGTTGTACCAATTACATTACCAGGAAAAGGTATAAGGGTTCCCTTTTCTCCACATTCTTGCCAAGATTTGTTATCTTTAAGCTTTTTGATAACAGTTGTCCTTTTGGAGGTGAGATGATATCTTTTGATTTTGATTGGCAGTTCTCAGATGTTTAGTGATGCTAAACATTTTTCATATACCTCTTGGTCATTTGTATGTCTTCTTTTAGGAAATGTCTATTCAGGTTGCCCATTTTTTTTAGTTCGGTTATTTGCTTTCTTGCTATCGAGTTGTTTGAGTTCTTTATATATTTGGATATTAAGCCCTTATTACTTGCATGATTTGAAAACATTTCCTGTTGTTCTGTGTGTTTTCCCTCCACTCTGTTGATTTTTTTTTATTGGCTGTGCGACCCTTTGTAACTCTATTTGTCCATTATTGTTTTTGTTGCCAGTGCTTTGGGATCATATGAAAAAAATCAGGACCCAGATCAATCTCTAGAAGATTTACTCCAAGTTTTTATCTATTAATGTTATAGGTTCAAATCTTATGTTTAAGTCCTTGATCCATTTTGGGTTGATTTTTGTAAGAGTAGGAGATAAGGGTCCAATTTCATTTTTTCTTTTTTCTTTTTGACCTGTGGAAATCTGGTCTTCGCAGCACATTATTGAAGGGACTATCCTTTTTTCATTGTGTCTGCTTAGAAATTTTGTCAAAGATCGGTTGGCTGTAAATGCGTGGTTTTTCCCTGGGTTCTCTGTTCTGGTGCACTGGTCTGTAGTCTGTTTCCACACAATGCCATGGTGTTTTGAGTATTGTCATTTTGCAATGTAATTGGAAACCAGTAAGTGTGGTGTCTCCATAGCTTGGTTCCTTTTGCTTGGCGTTGCTCTGGCTACTCAGGGCCACACAAACATTTGTAGTTGCACATGAATTTGAGGATTTTAAAAATTGTAATGTTAAATATACTCCTGAGATTATGCAACCATCACCACTATCCATTTCCAGGACTTTTTCATCCAACATAGCAACTGTACCTTTCATGCAATTAATACAATAAGTCCCCATTTACCCTCCTCCCTGCCCATGGGAACCCCTATTTGACTTTCTATTTTTATCAATTTGTCTCCTCTAGGTGTCTCATGTAACTGGAATCATGTAACAGTTGTCCTTTCGTATCTAGCTATATCACTTAGCACAATGTCCTCAAGGCTCATCCATGTAACATATATCAGAATCTAATTGCTTTTTTTAGTCTGAGTAATATTTCATTGTGTGTACATGCCATATTTTTTTATCCATCCATTTATTGATGAACAATTGAGTTGTTTCCACTGTAGACTACTGTGAAGAGTGTTTCTATAAACATTGGTGTATGAGACATAAAGCTCTTAATCCATATCTGTGTCCTCTTCCTGGTATACCCAGTGGTTCCCTGAGGACAGGGGCATGACTTACTGTCCTTGTGTTCTCCAAAGTGCCTAGCCCAGTTCTTTCTCCTTGAGTGTTCAGGGAGAGCTTGGTGAGTGGCTGGGATGGCGGGGTGGTCCTTCCAGGGACCCTCCCCTCCCTGGAGGATCAGCAGACTGTCTAGTTCAGTTACAAAGGAGTAGAAATGGCTTTGGAAACTGTCTATTCATATTACCTTTTCAATTTCTGAAACACTTCAATCTTCTTTCTCAAGGTTGGATCTAATTTCTCCCCTCTCTGAAGCAATTCTTTTTCATTCAGACCTGCATCAGTGAGCAGGTGAGCTGACGAGGCCAGAGCAGGCTGGGGAGTTTGTCTTCTTGTGTCCGGGTGCCCTTGTACCCTGTGAGGGGCACAGAGGGCATGTTTGCTCTGTTCCAGCCCTTGGCTTCTGTCAAAGAATTTGTTTATGAGAAAAGGGGGTAGTTGACATTTACTCAGCACCTACTTGGTTTCGGTCGATCTATATCTCCAAATCCCAATGATAGGCTATTCTCCCCATCTATAAAATGGGGAAACCATCTATAAAATTTGGAGCAAACCATTTTGCTCCAAATCCCAATGATAGGCTATTCTCCCCATTTTATAGATGGAGAAACCAAGGTTCAGGTAAATTAAACACCATGTCCAAATCCAGTGGCATTGCCAGGACTTGGACTCTCATTGAAATATTTTTGGCATTTCCACTCAGCCGCCTTTACAAACACTTAAGTGTGAAGGCAATGTCCAATTGCTGGCACTATACCTTCCATCTGCAAGGGGATTTCTAGAAGTTACCAGGTGCCTCCCCTTTACCTTGACCTTTCTGGACATTTTGGATTACCTTGAGGGAAGGACCTATAGCAAGCAAGTTTTCCCTTACATACCCTACAGTGCTGGACACATAGTAAGTCCTTAGTAAATTCACAATAAATCGAGTTGCAAATGAAACAATGGGAAGTAGTTTTGATTAGGCAATTTCTTCAAGGGGGAGCAGGGTACCAGAGAAGTGACTCTGAAACAATTTATCATGCCTGTCTTCCCATCATTGTTTCTAACTTTTCATTTCTTTGGACCTTATATGAGGAAATGTTTGATGGCCTCCATAAGTTAGAATCCAATCAAAGTGCTTCAGAACTCGGGTCTTTGATATCCTCTCAGCAGACTGTAATTTTGAGAATTGCTTTCTTGATTGGCTATTGTGGATAGGTAAGAAGAGGCTGGTGCTCAGGTAGGGCAGCAGAAATGTTTCTGGAATTCCAATGCAGATCTGCCTTGAATGCTTGGTACTTATTCATGAGAACCCTTTCACACAGAATCACACTTTCCTTGCAAATGAAAATATTTATATGATGGTATTCATGCAATTTGAAAAAAAAATTGCAGCCTGCAATGCTTCCTTTTCCTCTGTGCCTGGCTCCTCAGAGTATTTTCTTTCCTCCCCCAATATTAATAAAAAAGAAATCAAACTTTTGCAGGCTTCACTTAGTTCTTGACTTTCAATCAGATAAATTTGTGACCTGAATATTTCCTTCTCCTCTTTCAGTATTCATGAAAGATCGTTTGTGGCTGGACTGGTGGATCTTAGCATTTGTCTAGTTCAGGAAAGACAGATTTATTCCTTGGGAGTTGTGTATAACTTACAACCTACATATTTCTTGCCCCTCCCCTGCTTTCCCCATCCTTTTTTTTGTCTTTGAATTTAGAGTACATCATTCTTTTTCCTGTTTTGTTGTTAGTACAAAGTTAAGGAGTTTAGGTTTAAAATATTGATCCAGCTTCTCCCACAGAGACTTTGCTCTCTACATTTTGCAGTTTGAAATGGCTGATGGAAGGTGGTCTGGGTTGAATTTGCTTAATAGGATGTTACACTCCCTCCTGAGTCCATTTTTATCTACTTCATCAAGTTACTTATTGATTCAGCCCTTGTCTCATGCACATTAGTTTGCTGGGAAATTTAAAGACATGTTTTGTTTCTTGTTTAGTGTAGGCTAGGAATGTCGTGGTGTCTAGTTCACCCCTGGTGACCCCAGAGACCTCCATATTTAAAACTGCCTCCATTCTCTTAGGCCCTTGGCTCAGAATTGTGAGATTGACATTGGTTGTTTTGAGTAGGACCACCCATTAAAAAGTTTGGACTGCTTTCCCCTCACCATTTCCATTTCCTGGAAATGTGTAGAAACAATCTCATTCTTGAATAAAGGAAACACAAGGAAAGTAGTGGGCAGACATTTCTGCCTAGAGAGGAGGAAGAGAGCAGAAACAAGGCAAGCTGATGGTTGGTCGAGGAGAGTAGGTGGCTGGGTCATTTCCTGCCTAAGAAGGAAGTGATTGGGAGAAAGGAAGGAGAATAAGCCTTACACTCCTGTGCCCTGGGCCTGGCCAGCTTTTCGATGATTTTTGTGCCTTTAGTTTGCAATCAGATATTGAAGAGAACTCTGCAAAAGGTCGGGCTTCCCCCATTACTTGGGTTATTGCTGACAGAGGAACAAAGAACAACTAGGAGCACGTGAAAAATGGAAACACTTGTTTTTCTACTGAATCCCAGCTCTGTATGTGCAAATGGTTATTTCTAGAGTTGTGTCCACATAGAAGTGTGACATGGAGCACATGTAATTGGATACTTATTTATACTAAACTGAGATAACATGATTTTATACGTTATTAGGTTTTTTTTTTCCCTACCAAAGTACTAACAACCTAGAAGGCAGGCTTTGCGCCCAGGATCTGCAGTGGGTGTTAACTGTAGGACAGTCTAGTCTTTTGACACTTTTACTTGTTTGGGACAAACCCAAGTTTTGTAGTCAGTCTCCAAGATGGCCAACCCTGCTCCCTGTTACCTTCTTCATTCCCTTATGTAGCCTCTTCTCATACTGTGTTATGATTATTCTGTGTGGCCAGAAGCATATGGCAGAAATGATGATATGTGATTATAAGGCCAGTTAGGAAAGGTACTGAGACTCTTGCTTTGCTCTTTCCTAGATCTTTTGCTTGGAGGGAAGCCAGCCGCCATGTTATAAGACACTCAAGCAGCTAGATGGAGAGGTCTATGTGGTGAGGAAACAAAGTGATAAAGGGTGGGGAGTTTAATGGCCAGCCTCTTTGTTTCTCCCATTTTCCATTTATTAAATTTCACCCCATAAGAGTTAATTACCCATGTTGTGACAGTCAACATTTTATCCAAGTTCATAAGTTAGAGGAATGACCAAGGAATGAAGGAGGCAGTTGAGGTAGAATGAGGAACATAAGTTGCTAATTCTCAGGCTCTGAGAATTACTCAACTGCTTGGTCCTTACTCAGTCCTGTTAGATTAGGACAACGGCAGACATGAGCTCTTGTCCCAGTTTGCCACCTACTGGCTGTGTGACCTTTGGGATGTTATTTGCTTCCGCTTCCCTCAGTTTCCTTATCTATGGGATGAGAAAGATGGAGTAGAGGGCCTGTAAGTCTCCCCCAAATGTTCATTTTTGTTATGGTTTGGTTGTGAGGTGTCCCCCAAAAGCTCATATGTGGGACAGTTCAAGAAGGTTCAGAGGAGAAACGATTGGGTTGTGAGAGCCTTAACTCAATCAGTGAATTAATCCCCTTATAGGGATTAACTGAGAGATAACTGGAGGCAGTTGGGGTGGGCTCTAGGAGGTTGCTCATTGGGGGCATGGCTATGGGGTATATATTTTGTATCTGGAGAGTGAAGTCTTTCTCTCTCTGCTTTCTGATCATTATGTGAGCTGCTTCCCTCTGCCATACTCTTCCACCATGATGTTCAGCCTCACCTTGAGCACTGAGGAATGGACCTGGCTGTCAATGGACTGAGACCTCTGAAACCACAAGCCCCCAAATAAATTTTTCCTCCCCTAAAAAATTGTTCTGGTCAGATCTTTTAGTTATAACAGCAGAAAAACTGACTAAAAAGCAATGTTCTTGGTATTTCCCTGCTGGCCCACCTAATAGAAGGCAGCTAGGTACAATAAAAAGAATCTCCAGTTTTAGGCAGAAGGTTTTGCTTTGAATCTGGTTCTGTCAAATACTAGCCAAGTGAGTTTGGGCAGGTCATTGAGCTTCTTTGATCTTTAGTTCTCTCATCTGCAAAATGGAAAACCGATACTTGCTCCATGAAGTAATAAAGTATTTTATTTGTTTATTGCTGTGGGGTAGTAATGCTTTTGGAATTTCCAGCACTATTTGAAAGTGAACATGCTTACACACCTATTATGAGGAATTAGTTCATATGATTGTGAAGTCTGAGAAGACCCACAGTCAGCCATCTACAAGTTGGAGACCCAGGAGAGCCAGTGGTTATGATCTGTTTACATCCAAAGGCCCAGGAACCAGGAGAGCACTTGGTAGAAGACCTAGTCCAAGGGAAAGGAGAAGGCCAATGTCTCCCTTCCTCTGCCTTTTGTTCTCTTTAGGCCCTCAGCAGATTGGATGGTGCTCACCAATATGGAGAGAATCATCTACTTTACCCAGTCTGTCAATTCAAAAGCTAATCTCATACAGAAACTTCCTTATAGATATACCTAGAAATATGTCTAGCCCACTATCTGGGCACTAATAAATTCAGTCATTTGGACACATAAAATTAACTATAAAGCCATGTGAGGACTCAGGGAGAAGATGGCTGTCTACAGGTCAAGGAGAGAGGCCCAGAAGAAACTGAACCTGATGAAACCTTGATCTTCTGTGTTCACCCTCCACAACTGAGAAAAGTAATTTCTGTTTGAACCTGTGGTATCATGGTACCATGCAACTGCAGTCCAAAAAAAACCATTGCAGAGCCCCATTTCTTGAAGGCAGAAGCCTGATAAGTCCTTGGCAGCCAGTGTACAAGTGACGTTGTGTTGCCATTAAGGGTCAAAGATAGGGTTTGACTTGTGTGTGAGCAGCATGAGGACATGGGCTCAGCGTGGATCCCGTGTGCCTGGGGATGGTAGCATAGAGGCATCTGGCTGTTGGGGTGGCAGTGTCTGCAAGCAAAACTTGCAGAGTAGCAGTGGTGGCTTTTGCCCTGGCAGTGGGTGCTGTCACAGATCTGCTCAGCCTGTCACAGCAGTGCATGCCTAGGGGACTTGGTGGCAGCAGTGTAGCAAGTGCAGGCTCTTTTTGTGCAGTGTGTTTCCATTTATGATTTGAAAGGATGTGAATATACATAGTTGTATATCAGCTTGGGAAATTGCTGGAAGGAGACCTAAGAAATTGTTAATGTAGTGACTTTTGGGAAGTCTAGGATGGGGAGCTGCACTTTGCAAAACCTGCTCTTTTGGCCATTTGTGTATCTTCTGAGAAATATCTATTCAGATCATTTGCCCATTTTTAGATCAGGTTTATTTTCTTGCTTTTGAGTTTTTTAGTTCCTTTTCAAGTCTTGATATTAACACCTTGTTGGATAAATAGTTTAAAGTTATTGCCACTCATTCTGCAGGTTTTCTCTTCATTCTGTTGATTGTAGGCTTTGTTTTTTGATCAGGCAAGTTGTGCCGCGGTGCACGGGGTTAAATGTCATTTCTTAAAACTCAGCCTGGAGCTGTTTCTCCAGCTTTCCTGAAGATTCTACGTACATCCAATGTCTTCTTCATAAACTCCTTTTCTGCTTAATCCTCCAGCGGCAGTTTCTATTGCTTACAATTAATGACCCCGGCCGAGCCATGTTCTAATGACCTACCTGGGCCCCATCTCTTGCCTCCTTCTACATTTGACTCAACCTGCACTTGCTGGAAGCAATCGTGTCCTCAGGACATTTAACTCAGGTGATTCATCATTATATTGGGTGCTCTTCCAGTTAGTCTCTCTGACCATAGGCCCTTCTTGTGATAACTTCATTTCTATCTCTTTTACAATCATGCCTCTGTTCTGTATTCCTGGTCCATAATTGGTTCTATGTCTTCATCCCTGCATCTCTACTCTTATAACCTGGGTGGGATTTACAAGAAAGTAGATTTTAAATTAACACAAACATAACTCAACCCCAAACTGGGTCTCATGTGGTCCAGCCTTGGCAGAGAATTGTACTCAGAGGAACACAGTCCAGCAACCAAAGGCAATTAAATTAAATTAAAACTTTACTGGTATCTTTGGGAAAAATGTCAAGGGAAGTAAATATATTTTTAGTGTACATTAAGACTTGTTAAGCTTTTCCCCAGCTCAAATGTTTTGTGTATTTTCTATCCCTTACCCCACCAAATTTTTCTCTTTTACTCTGATTCGAAACACAGAATTTCCCCATTGCTTTGGCTTTGTGGTTTCTTATTTTTCCTTCTACATTAATCATTTTTATTTTCACCATTTGAGAAAGAATGCGCTACTAATTAGAGCTGCTCAGTGATGGGATGGAGTGATTCTCTTGTCACTGGAATAATTCAAACAAGGGCTGACGCTCAAAGCTCAGGGATATTGGGAAGGGCTCCTGCCCCTGGAGGTGTTGGGACAGAAAGAGTTATGAGTTCCCATCATGTCTGAGATCCTAGATTGAGATTTGTGTCCTGTTTTAAACTGTTCCCTGGTATCGAGGTTGAATCATGATAGCTTTTCTCCTCTTTAAAAGTCTGTGCCAGGGATGGGGAGCCTGGGATCCTGAGCTCGATCTAACTTTTGTCTTGGTTTTAATTTCTTAAGATGAATTATCTACATGAGCTTTTTAGCCTCCCATCTTTCCTGCTCTAATCAAGAAGGATGATTATGCATACTTTCCAATGGCTCAGATTCCCCATCAACATGTCAACTCCACAATCTAGCTGTACCAGGGTCCTTTATTATTATTTTTTTAATACTTTTTAAAATTTATTTATATGTGGTGCTGAGGATGGAACCCAGTGCCTCACATGTGCTAGGCAAGCGCTCTACCACTGAGCTACAACCCCAGCACCCCCAGGTCCTTTCTTGATGACTCTGAGACAGCTTTTTCCAGGGGAAGAGTGATGGGAGGCAGCAGTCAGGCATGTGGACCTCCTAGGTGAGGGGATGGGGCAGGCTAGTGACTTGTAGGACCTACCTTGCTCCAGGGAAGAGGTGTAGCGGGAGATGGAGGGCAGATATCTTGGGGTCAGGTGGGTCTGGTCTATTTACACACAAGGAATATTAGTTAGGAAAACTTGGGTTGCACGTGACAGAATTTAATCTGGTTTGAAAAGAAAAAGTGTTAGGGGAGATTCATTGGCTTCTCAAACTGGGAAGCACAGCTGTAGTTGTATCCCAGGCTCCCTATTTCCTGATCTCTCGCTCCTCTGTCTTCTGTGATACTTTTCAATCCCAGTGGAAAGAAATTTTTTTTTGTGTGTATGAATATTTTGAACCAAATTCTCAGAGTTGAATTTCACCGACCAGGATGTCATCTCGTGTTCATCTGTACATCTGTCTTCAAGGCCAGGGGATGGAGTGTACTGACTGGCCAGGAGAGTGTACTCCCAAAGGGAACGTGAGGTCTTGTTACCAAAGAAGGGGATGCTGTACCAACAAAATCAGCTCACATCCACTACCATACATGGCAGCAATCTCATGATGTCCCTGAGCTGTTTCTTCATGGATAAAATTCCTGCTTCACAGAACCATTATGAAAACTGTAAATAATAAAAGCACAGTCCCTGCCAGATAGCAGGACTTCAATAATTAGCTGCAATTCTTATTGTTAGGTGCAGAGAAACCGCTGGGAGGAGGGAGAATCTCACTCACCCAGTGGGAAGGTGTGTGTGTGTGCACACTTGTATTACGTGTTGGTGTGTTCATGCATGCATTCCCGTGTTAGCTATCAGGGAGGCACAGGGTAGTAAGACTTGGTTCCTAACCTTTTTTTCTTTTCTTTCACCTTTTTGCTCTCTTATTCCCTCTTTATTTCTTCATCTTTCCTCTTCCTCTCTTCCTTCTCTTCTCTTCTTTCCTTTCACTGGCCATTTACATATGTATATTATTAAAACGCATTGTGACATGAATTGGATTTATTTATTATTTTTTACTTCTTGACTTTAAAAAAAAGATTTGAGATATACACTGAGTACATGCCATAGAATAATATAAATAGCTGCAGAAATTGAAAAGCAAAGAATAAATGAGAAAGTCAAATTAGAAAACAAAATGTATGCTACTGTATCTTATATGATTGCTAGAGGTGGGCTCTATTTACTGAAAATACAGCTTCACATTTCCTATTCTTAATTTAAAACTGACTCAGTTGAACATTTTCTATTTTCTCAAAAATAAGCCAAGCTAAAAAAAAACAGTGGTATACAACTGTGCGTGTGTGGCCTTCCATGGGACAGTTGCTCTTGATAGTAAAAAGCTTCCACTCTGGTTTATAGGAACCAGAGAGTGCTAAAGACAGATCAACATGGGCCTGACAGGCCACCAGGCCACAAAGCAGGCAGGAGAAGGAAAACAGCAATCTTTCCTCTGAGGTCCATAGATGTTAGAGAGGACAGAGCTCAGCACAGTGGAGATACCTATTAGAACAGAATGTAAATAAAGATGAAGAGGAAAGTCTGCCTTGTGAAAGCCCAGATCCCTGAAGAATTACAAACATGGGTGTTCTTCTCGGTTGGGGCCATCTGTAACCACCAGGCTGGCTATTTTCTGGCTGATACTTTTTGGAAATGTCATTGTTGCTGGGAAAGGTGGTTCCATGTCCAGAGCAGTCAGCAGAATATGGTGGCCATCTGGACAACTATGCATAAACCAACTATGGCTTCTTTAATGCCATCTGCACTCATGGCTACTTGTCTTTTCTTGTTCAAAGGGGCACCAGCAATACTGGGAAGATGGGAAACAGGGGGAGAATTAGGGAGAGATATGAGGAACTCTTCCACGTTCAGGATTAAGTGGAAAAGCACTTTCCTAGTGGGGAAAACCGCTTGAGATGCAGCAATGTGTGATGGGAAGACCATGTGCACAGATGGGAGGGAAGGGGCCATAAAGTTATGATTGCAAGAGACCCTAGCCTGGCTCTAACATGGCCCAGAGCTAGTGAGCATTAGGCCTTTCACCTACTCTAATGTCATTTCAGGGGCAGGAAAAATGGCGGGATACATCTTGAAACTCACCTGGCCCCTTGAGTGCTGGCGTGTCTGGGGGAACCTCTGTGGGCTGCCGTTCTCCTCTGTAAATGGAGACTCTAAGCCTGGCCTCATGTCCTTCCTGGGCCCATTGTGGGATTTCGCTCATTTAGAAGGAATTCACTGAGCTCCGACCACACATTCAGCACTGGGTTGGATACTTTGGGGAAAGGGAACAAGGTCAATTCTCAGTCTTTATCCTTAAAGAACTACCAGATGTGACGGGAAGAGCCGTTGGGTGTTTGTGGATGAATTGTGCAGGCTGAGGTGGGTAACCGCTCAGCCAGGCCTGGGGCTTGGTTCTGTGCTGCCTTGTGGGCTGGGCGCCCCCTCTCTGGGCCTCACCTATAAGACAAATGGTGAAGAGAGGATGCTCTAGAGGTTAGCATTCAGGTCTGGCCCACACGAATGCCTGACCTTGCAAAACCTTTGCTCAGAGTGAGATCAGAGATGAAGGCCCCTGAGGAGCTAGGTTTTGATCTGTGGTAAAGTCAGATCGCATCCCCACGCCCCTAAGCCAACAGGTCTTCAAAGCACCATGACATGCCAAGTTCAAGCTGCATGAAAGCATGGTTTAGACCTTGTCTTTATGTGTGGGAAGGTGCTGGTCTAGGGCTGATGGGTGAGGTGGGAGTCGGGCCCACTGGCTTCACCTGCAGGATGACAGGGGCTGGTCAACGTCCTCAAGCACCATGGGCGATCATGGGCAGTGTGTGCCTCTGCCTCCCCTCAGGCTCTGCTTTTGTTTTTCTTCTTTAGAGTCTGATGGAGGCCACTGGAGATTTCAGAGCCACTCCGTGGCCAAGTTTCCCATTTTTTTCTTGGCTAGTCTCCTGGCACTGTCAGTCTCAATAGTCACAGAGGCTCGTGTTTTAGGAATGTTCTGCTTTCTGTGTGCGTCTTCTCCAAAAGCTGTGTGGATAGTCCAGGCCATTCCCCAAACTGGAATCCACACTGCCATTGATCCACAAGCCTGAGGCAAATCCCCTCACCTCACTGCTCCCCGCCTCTGCAGTCTGTCTAAGACAGAAGCTCCCCAGGCAGCTCCACTTTAAGACAGTGTAAAGAGAAACAGGTGCCCACTGGTCTAGCCACATCCTCTATAAAACGGTTGGAGTCTCTATTTTTTGTGGGAAAACAGCAGAGGGGGGTTGGACTAATTAGTTTCCTCCCAGGAATTTGATTAAGGGAGGATTGAACTGTGTGGGAAAAGAAAGGGGACAGCTAACAAGAACTGTCACCAGGTTGACAGTTCACCTGGAAGCTGAGTGAGCCTTGGGCTTGGGGCTGACCCATGTTCCAATAGGGATGAGCTGTCACTTTGGGAAGGAAAGATAAAGGTGACTCATGACCCTCATGACCTTGGGCAGAGGTTGGAGGCCTACTCTTGTTATTAGCTAGGTGAACGCTTTTTCCTCTTTTCTGTTTTTAAGACTTTTTTTTTATTGTGGTAAAATACACATCACATAAATTTGCCATTTTCATCATTTTGAAGTGTACCAATTCAGTGACATTAAGTACAATTACATTGTGTCCACCACCACCTCCATCTCCAGGACTTGGTCATCTTCCCAAACTGAAAATCCATACCTATTAAATAATAATTCCTCATCCTTGCTTCTCTCAACCCTTGGCAATTGCCATTTCCCTTTCTGTTTCTATGAGTTTGGCTACTCTAGGTGCCTCAACTAAGTGGAATTATATTTGTCCTTTTGTGACTGACTTATTAAGTCTTTAAGGTTCATCAATACTGTGGCATGTGTCAGAATTTCCTTCTTTTAAAGGTTAAATAGTATGGCATTAAGTGTTAATATACCACATTTTGCTTATCCATTCATCTCTTGTGAGCATCTGGACAGTTCCATTCTTTGGCTATTGTGAATAAGGCTGATACGGACATGGGTGTCCAATTATCTGTTTGACCCTGCCCCCTTCAGCTCTTCTGGGTACATCGCTAGAATTGGAATGACTGGATCACATGGAATCCCAGGTTTAATTTTTGGAGGAACCACTATACTCTTTTCCCCAGTGAGCAAAGGTTCAGGGTCTCTATCTTCGTCAGCCCTTCTCTTTAGTCCCCTAGCACTCAGAGGAGGCCTGACAAAGGAGGTGCCACTTCACTTGCCTCAGCTTGGACCATCAAACACCATTACAAAGGTAGAAGAGGCACGGGGGGAGGGTCTTTGTTCATGTTTTACAAAACAGGCTTGAAGAAGTGTCCTTGGCCCTTCATGGCATTGTTAATTTCACATGCAGGGACCAGTGTTTGTACCTCTCTCTATCTGTAACAGGTCCTGACAGAGCCAAATGTATCGTTGGAGCCCAATATTTAAAGAGAACCTACTATGCACGAGGACTTGTTCAGTTCCTTACATTCAATTCTTCACTAGTCCTCTTTAACACCTGGAAGGCGTAGATTCTGAGAATCAAATTAAAAATTATTTCTATAGGTGCTATGATTGGAATGCATCCTGCAAAATTTATGTGCTGGAAACCTACTCCCTGGTGCCAGTGTTGGGAAGTGGGTGTAAGGCCTGAGGGCTCTGTTGTCATTAATTTAATGAATTTCATTATATAGGAGTGTGTTACCTTAAGAGGGGGTTGTTATAAAAGTGGGTTCAGCCCCTCATTTTTCTCATTCTTGTTTCTCCACCTTTTGTTGTGGGATGGTGTGTGGGATGCCCTCACCAAAGGCCTGCACCTTGATCTTGGGCTTTCCAGCCTCTGGAACCATGAGAAAGAGTTACAGGTTACTGTCTTTGGTATTCTGTCTTTGGTGTTCTGTCAGAACAACACGAAAGAGAGTGAGACAATAGCCCAGGCAGAGCCCCTCCCCCACCAATGTGGTACAATGAGACCAAAATTCAAGAGCATGCTGAAGACTTCAAGGAGAGTTTTGGAGATTGTGACAATGGGGAGACAACCAACTTCCATGAAGATCTGGAGGCCAAGCTCTGGGCTCCAACCCTGGGCTCTGTGTCTTTTATTTTGCTACTTAATGAACCTTCACTGATTATCTTGCTTCTCTAGTGACTCAGGGTTATGCCAATTAGCTGTTTCCTAGCCTGGATCTTCTGCCTGTCAATTCAACTTAAGACGAAGTTAAGGCATGAGTTTATTCTTATTCTTCTGTGAGTCATAACGCTGGTTCAGGCTGCCTTTCGAGGCCCAGGTGGTAGAATGGTGGCTGTCTGATTTTGGGAAGGGTGGCCACAGCTGGGGATGTGGTCCCACTCAGGGGATGTGGTTTGTGTTTGCTTTTCCTTTATAGCTCTGACCTTTACCCTGCTCTTTGACTGGGTCTCCCAAGGGCCCCTAAAACATGGCTTCCTAAGCTGCTTACCCTCTCTCCTGTTCAGAGCCATGAGAAGCATCCTGGCCTCCCAAACCTTCAGTTTTGGGATCACCTTTCCCACATTGGTCTACCTCTCTAAATAGCATGGCAATTCTTTCTGTGGAATCTGACCTTCTTGAGCTGCTGACTTAGTCAAGCGCCTAAGGTGATCTGATCTGATCGCCTCTCATGCTGGCATCAGCAGCAGCCTTCTTCCTGGTGGGCATTCCTACCTGCAGTCTCAACCCCCTCAGTACATTCTATACCCAACAGCTAGCCTAATTTTTTCAGAATGCTATTTTGATTTTGTCACTCATCCATTCAGAAATCAGTGGGGGCTCCCATTTGCCTCCTACTTTTAATCTAAACCCCTCAGCATGTGTTTCAAGACCTTTGCAAACTCACGTTTAACTTGCCTCCCCTTTGGTAACCTCCTGGCTTCTCATCTTAGATTTGGCCCCTCATCACCAGCATAAATTGCTGACTCTGGAGCATGCTGCTAGATTGCCCCTCTCAGGCAAGTTTGTCCCTGTGAAGACCCAACAAAGGTGTGAACAAGGACCTCACCATGTTTGGTTTGATATTCTACCCCTAGTTTGCCTTAAACACCCGTTACATGACGAGTGTTCAATAATGATTTGTTGAATAAGTAAATGTCAAAGACACATCTCTTTGAATAACATTACTTGGGTTAAGGAACATGAATACAGAAGACTCTAAATGTTTAGGACATGAAATGAATAAGCTCTTGCTCAAGGAGCTCACAGTTTAGTCTAGATCTACAACATATACCACATTTCTTTGATTATAATATGGATTGATCATAAGATGCAATGTTAATTTAAAATGAGTTTTGGGAGATCAAAGAAACACTACCACTATAATTACATTCAATGAATATAGGACCTTAATTTCAAAAACTTTGAAATGTGAAAATACATGCAACATAGATGGGAAAAAAATAAGGGTTGGTAATATAGGGCTTTAGATGCTTTAGCAGGGAAAAGATCCTTTACATTCCGTCTGAGCTGGGTCTCCATTATTTTCCTAGGTAGACTAGGTAGTGAAGCAGGTATCAGTGGGCTTTGAAGACTCACTTCTTTGGCCTTTCAAAGCTGCATGGCCTAAGAGAAATGACTCATTCTCTTTCAGCCAAGTTTTCCCTTCTCTGAAATGAGATATCAGACCCCTCTTTATCCCCAGGAGTCACCCTTTACCAAACTCTTTCTGTGTACCCAGTCAGGGATAAGGGCTTTAAGTATATTATTTAATCCTCAGTTGTAGGAATTGTTAGCCTCATTCTGGGCACATAGCAAGCACCCACCAAATGGATTTATTCAGTGGATGTTAGTTTGTTGTTGATATTGTGTCTGCCTGTTCCGTGTTCATTCACCCCTTTTCTGGTAATAGCTTCAGAATTTCCTTTGAGGACCACTTGTCCCATTGTCAGTCTATATTGGTGGGGCTGCTCCCTCTGTCCCTCCTTGTGGAACCCAGTGGTAGGTATTCAATCTAGTCTTGGTCAATGAGACCATTGAATCCATTGGACTGCAGTGACTGGCTCAGAGACAGAGTCTGACTCAGCCTGCTGGGACTATGGAGAAGGACCCCTCTCCACTGGGGTTGCCAGATTGGTGGGACATGAAGGAGGAGGGGGCATCATGCTATGGCATCTATCTGGGTGTAGGGCTGGCAGGAAGGAGATGTATTCTGTTTGAACATTTGGATCCAGCAGACCCTATTTACCCTAAGGCTTTCAGTTCCCCTGAATGTGCCCTCAGTTATTTGAACCAGTACCCACCCTTCCCACTTTTGGGCCTAAATATATTTTGGTTGGAGTTTTATAATTTGCAAGGAATGGTATTCTCTGACCCAAATCAGAAATTATTATTAAAATGATGCTTATTGTGTGCTAGGAGGGTGAGAGTCTCAGTGTAGCTGGAGTGTGTGTGTGTGTGTGTGTGTGTGTGTGTCTGAGCCCACATTAGGCTCTTGAATAGCTTAGCAATATCTAAGACATGGTACCTACCAGCGAACAGCCTAGGAATTAACCAATTGCACAAGCCTGGGAGGTGCTGGGAGGCTTTACAGGAGGGAGGAGTTTGCTGGGTGGGTGTGTCTGTTTAAGCCTGGGGTAGGTGAGATTTGAGGAGGAGGTGGGCTGCAGGCAGGCAGAGGGGATGCAAAGTGGATTCAGGACAAAGGGAGTCCATCAGCCAGGTTGCCTTATGGTAGAGAAGAGGGGGACGTGGAGCAGGCAGACCAGTCTGGACACCAATGCTGAGGACTATGGGGTCTGGCCTGAAGATGGGGGCCACTTCCTACTGCCCCAGCAGCCCCTTGCATGTGAAGCACATACTTTCCTCCATGGAGCAGGATTGCTTAGCAGTTGCTTGGGTGTGTGCTTCTATGGTCTTTAACTGTGTTTCCCTTTTCTACTTTAAATGTGAGCCCCTGCCTGGCAGGAAGTGGCTGCCTCTAGTCTTTGTGCCATTTTAACACTGAGCATCCATGCTCAGGCTGTGGAGTGGTATGCCCCTTTGAATCCTGGCCTAGTACTTAGCAGCATTACCCCTTGGGAAAAAATCACTCAGTCTTTCTGGACCTTAGATTCCTCATCTGTCAATGGGAATGTAAGAGTATCCTCAGAGGGCTGCTGGGACTATCACATGCATCAATCCCTAGCATACTGCAGGCTCTATGGTATAAGCATTTCACCATTAACATTCCTGCCCTACAGGGCTCATTGGAGAGCGCTGCACGTGGGTAGCTAGGAAGTGAACTTTTCAAATGAGGAAATGGGCTCAGAGTGCTCAGGAGACTTGCTAAGGCATCAGCTGATGGGGGAGATGGATGCAGTTGCAGGGAGAATCGCAACATCTCCAACCAAACTCTGGCCAGAGGGTGTTTGTGGGAAATTTGACTGTTTTTTGTGATCCCTTGCCCATCTATTGCTTTGAGTCTTGCATCAGCATCACTGTCTGGGGTCTCCTGACCCTGGCCTGGAGTCTTCTCTCTCACTCAGTCTTCTTTTAGTCTGAAAGCAAAGAACATCTGCTTTCAGGACTTCCAGACTCCTGGGCTCTCACAGCAACAGGGTCTCCCTCACGTGTGCCCCCTCCATTCCTACATCGAAAGACGATTTACCTAACAGATGGGCTCTTTTGAATATTTATGTCTGGACACATCTGCTCTGGACTTGAAAGTTTAATAAAGCTTTTCATTCTCTGAAGCGCTGGTGAAGCCTGTCTGTGGTGAGTTGACAGCCCCCTGGGGTCAGCTCCTCTGTGGTGACTCTGGGGCACTGGGGTTCAGTGTGGGTCACCCCATTTGGCAGGCAGCCATACCCTCCAACCCCTCCTCTGCCTTCCCTCCAGGAGTGGACATGAGAGGAGCAGGGCCAGAGGCTGGTGTGTGTGGGGACCTGCCCAATGTATTTATGGAGAGGAAAGAAGCAACAGCTTTGGAAGGGGAAATGTTTCTTGCACTGTGCTCTTCCCTGAGGAAGTGGGTATCCTGGCTTGGATGAAGGATGGAGCAGCCTGGCCTGGTGTTGTCTTTGCCTCCATAGCACAACGAAGTTCCCAGGGGTGTCTGGATAGATGCGCAGGGAGAGGGCTTGGATAACAGTACTCTTGAAGGTAGAGGTTGGAGGGGTTTGTCTTGAGTACATTCAGTTTTGCTATGATCTGGATGTGGTCTGTCCCTCCAGGGTTCATGTGCTGGAGGCTTGGTCCCTAAAATGATGGTATTAAAAGGCGTGGCCTATGGAAAGTCATTAGGTCATGGGCACATGGACCTCAGAGGGAATTGATGCTGGTCTCAGAGTGTTAGCTCTTGGGAGAGAAGAGCAAGACTGGCCCTAGTCTTGGCTTCGTGTCTCACACGTGATCCTTCCTGCATGTGCTCCCACCCTGATGCCACTTGCCAGGAGGCCCTCAGCCAGAGGGTGAAGTGATGGGGTCGTCTGATCTTGAACTTTCAGTCTCCAAAACTGCACCAAACAAACTCCTTTCCTTTATGGTACACAGGCTCGGTTTAAAGTTGTTTTTCTTTTTCTTTTTTTTTAATAGAAACATAAAATGGATCAATCCAAGCTTTGTAGTTCTTGCTGCCTCTTCTCTCCTTTTTTGATCTTGGTGGCATTCTCTAATGTCCTCACTCACTTAGGTTCTGTTCCAGTCCACAGCCTCCCTAGGAAGAATGATATAAATAGGAGTGACAATAGTGTGCAGTGTAAACATGCATCAAGTCCTTACATGTACCAAGCATTGTGCTAGAATTTTATCTTCATTATCAGGTATAATTATCCCCACAACCACCCTGCTGAATTATTCCATTTTCCAGACAAAGAAACTGAGGCACAGAGAGTTGAATTAACTTGCCCAAGGTCACACAATTACTAAGTGGGGCAGCCAGGACTTGAACTCAGGCCGTCCTACCCCAGAATCTAAATCCCGAATGCCATATTGCCTGCTCATTGGAATCCATCAACCTGCATTGTCCAAAACGTGTTTCTAGAACCATCATGCAATGATCAAATAACTCCAAATGCTACTTCCCCAAGGTCAATTTAAAATACACATCAACTTCATAAAGGCTCTGAGGAGTCCTGCAAAAAACCAAACCAACCAACCAACAAACCAACCAACCAACCAAACAAAAAAACCCAACTTTGTGTAACTCAATGTTTCCAAATTTCCTTAACCACAAAATTTCCTTTTATTTTAATACCTATTAACAAATATCTCATGGACCTGATATACTGCAAGCCACCTTGGGAAGCATTATTGAAAATGAGTGTTGGCTTGAAGTGTTATCTCAGGCAGAGATACTTGAACTTAACAAAGTTCAGAACTCTGTCTCAGAAGCAGCAGGCTGGGAATGGGCAGGAATCATGTTGGAGGAATTTTAGGTGTCATTAGACTTCTCTTAAGGGGTAACTCTAAAAAATACTGAATTACTGTCTACATAAAAATTTTTATTTAGCGGGATGCCGTGGTGCACGCCTGTAATCCCAGCAGCTCGGGAGGCTGAGGCAGGAGGATCGCGAGTTCAAAGCCAGCCTCAGCAACTTAGTGAGGCCCTAAGCAACTCAGTGAGACCCTGTCTCTAAATAAAATACAAAATAGGGCTGGGGATGTGGCTCAGTGGCCGAGTGCCCCTGAGTTCAATTCCCGCTTCTCCCCTCTACCAAAAAAAAAAATTATTTTAAAGCTGTTTCAAACTCACAGAAGTCTAGAAATAATACAAAGAACTGTCTACCTTTTACCCTGAGAATCCACTCAAGTTTTGCCAATGCCCCAGTAACATCCTTTAGAGCAGTGAATCCATTCCAGGGTCACCTGCAGCTTTCTGTTGGCATTTCCTTCTAGTCTTTCAACCCAGAACCATTCCTCTATTTTTCTTTGGCTTTCAGGACTGACAATTTTGAATTTTACAGAACAGTTGTTTTGTAGAATGTTCCTCAATTTATGTTGGTCCATTGTTTCCTCTTGAGTAGATCCAGTTGATTTGTTTTGACCTAGAATATCACAAATGCTATTGGTTTTCACTGAAATCTCTTGGGTGGTTGCACATCATGTCTATTTGTTCTGCTGTTGTTAGTATTAACTTTGATCCTTTGATGAAGATGGTGCCTGTGGATTTCTCCTGTTAAACTATACTTTATTCCCTGCCCCTTGGTATTAAATAAATGTTTTGTAGGAAGGGTCCTCAATGCTGTGTAAAATCCCATCACTCATTCCATCTTCAGCCACTCGTTGTAGCATCTCTTGACATGTCTTACCTGAGTTAGTTGTTGCTGTGGTGGTTGCCGAATGGTGAACATCTAAAACTGTGGTGACTTCAAGTTAGTAGTTTCCTTTCTGTCATGTGGAAAGCTTTCTGTCTCCCCATTCATTTATTTACTAAAAATTTATGTATGAATTTATGGGTTCTCATTTTATTCAATGGCTACATTTCTTACTGCCCTAATTTATTTATGCTCTAATTTTTCCACATTTGGCTAGTGGGAGCCCATCCAAACTGGCTCTCATACATTTATTTTTATTTTTAATCAACACATAGTAATTATATATATTTATGGAGTACAGTGTGACATTTCTTTTTTTCAGTTTTATTTTTTATTTTTATAAATTTTTAAATTTGTTTTAATTAGTTATACATGACAGTAAAATGCACTTTGATACATCATATGTAATGGAGTATAGTTTCTCATTTTTCTGGTTATTCATGATGTAGAATCCCACTGGGCATATAACATAAAGTTATATGTGTACACAGGGTAATTACGCAGTGTGACATTTCAATGCAGGCACACAACATAGGATGATTAGACCAGGGTAAGTGGCAAACCCATCTCATCATTTTTCTTTGTGTTGGTAACGTTCAAAAGCCCACATCCTTTCATTATGTTGCCATCATTCTTCAAGCGCTTCCTAACTTATTGGCTGCACAAGATGTTCTAGATGCATCTACTTTCCCTGCCCTAGTCCTGGAACCAACTATTTCTCCAAGAAGCTGATTCTCTTTTGAAGAGAATTGTATTTAGAGACTAAGATTTGGATGATGGTGAGATGTCAGTGCTCTCAGGCACTGTCAATGGGTGGAGCTAGGAAATGACACATTATATGACACATGCAAAATTATATCTATACCTATGTTGATCTCATATATGTAATTCTGTATATTGACACCTTGAGTTTATATGGATACT
The DNA here is from genome assembly GCA_020662805.1 of Glaucomys volans. Classification (NCBI taxonomy): domain Eukaryota; kingdom Metazoa; phylum Chordata; class Mammalia; order Rodentia; family Sciuridae; genus Glaucomys; species Glaucomys volans. The sequence continues at coordinate 207,448 of JAJEJO010004445.1, forward strand.
TGCAATTCCAGTTCAGTATCATGAGTATTTGCTTTTCTCCATTTCTATTTTGTACCTCCCATTGTGATTGTGAGAAATCTTCTCCTACTTCTATCCCTCTCCATGCAGTGTTTCTCAGCCCACTACCTCTGGCTCCCATGTGTGTGATCCTGACACTGGTGTTGTCTCCCTCAGGGTTCCTGCCTCATTCAGACTCACCCAATAGCATTCTGTTGAGGGAAGGAAAAATGGAAGGAAGGAGGCAGGGAGAGAGGGAAAAAAAAGAAGATAATTGACATTTTTTTAACAGGGGAGAGGAAGGGAAGGGGAGAAGGATTGCTTATATGGATCTTGCAATTTGGCTTTTATACTCAAAATGAAAACTTGAGGGTTTGTGTAGTAAACTGAATGTCGCTTGATTGGCTGAGATATGAGTTTGTTGCATTCTTAGTATTCCAATAGAACTAAGCCCAATAAGTAGGAATTACACGGTGGAACGTTTCACCATGGCATAAAATGTATTCTCTAGTCAGAGCTGCACAACGATAGAATGGTCTTGGTTACAAGGGAGTGAGTGAGTTCTCCTGCAATACGAGGGTTCACTTAGAGGGTTCACTTAGTGACTGCAGGACCATCAGTCAGAGTGACAGGGAAGGGATTTCTTGGGTGGGGAGAAAAGTTGGGTTGCCTGCTTGTTCTACACTGGTGTGGTGATAGTGGTGTAGCTGGAGGCAAGATCTGATCAGCCTTCCAAGACACCAGACTCCCCCAAAGGTGATGAGGAGGTGGCCAGCTCCCGTGGGGGAGTGGACTTTGAGGAGGCTGGAGGAGCCATCTGAGGACACAGCGCTTGAGCCCCAAGGCTCGGAGCTGCGCCATGTGCAGGCGCTCTGCCTCATTTGCAGGACGAATTTGCATCTCAAGATAAAACAGCGCCAGACTGAGACAGCCTTTAGTTCCAGTGCCAACAATCCAAAGTTGGCTTCAAAGGCAAAACTAAAAATGTTCTTCTTGGAGCAGGTTCTGGCTCTCAGAGTTCTTTTATTGTTCCCAAATGGACCACATACTGGGGAGTCTTTGTGATCGCTTGACAACAGTAACCTGTCAAACACAACAAGCAAAATCCTAAGTGGGCCTCTTCTCAGGAGCAAATTCTCCAACATCAGATATCACTATATTATTGCCCCTTCATTTTTTATAGTCCCTCCCCAGCTGGTCTACCCAGAACTTTACCCTAAAGAAGCTGGAGTTTTAACATCTTTTCAAAGGTTGAAACAGACTCAAATCTTAAATTCCACCTTCAGCTCCCAGAGGCAGTTCCACAAACATTCCTGAGCTCCTTCTTAGGGCCAGCAACTGTGCTGTCAATTCTACAACAACTAAGCAAGGCGTTGGTAGTTCCATTTCACAGATGAGAAAACTGAGGCAGAATCACAAACAATAACCAATGGCAGCATTAGGAGATCTCTTCCCTTCTTGCTCCCCCAGAATGAAGTGGTTGTCTTGTTGCTGGGGAGGAATGGGGTGGGAAGACATGAGCCATTTTGGACTGGCAGTCAAATCCTGATGGGCCTCTGCATCTGGGCGCTTTTTTAACATTGTTACAAAAGCCTGCTGGTTAACTAGCTGGTTTATGGTAATGCACATGTAAATGCTTTTGTGCATGTGGATACAGTCTTTGGTATGAAGTGTTTGTGCTTTGGGTGTGTCTTTTGTGGGTGGGTGCCCGTTTAAGTCATTGCAAATCCAGAAGAGCAAGCTGTTCCAGCAGGAAATAGGAATAATAGTAGCCATTTATTAAGCAAATGGTTGGGTGCTAGACCCATCCTCACAATCTCCTTAAGCCTTGGCAACTGCGGAGTGTGAAAGATGAATTTGCAGAGGAGTTAACTCAGAGGTTGTCACATATTCCATTCAAAACCCCACAACCAGAAGATGGCAGAGCTGGGTTTCAAACTCCCACTTGTACCACTCCAAAGGGGCAGCGTCCACCTTGTTGCACTGCCCCTCACAGAGCACCGTCCCTGAAGCCAGGTGGGCAAACTTTAGATGGCAGTTACAATAGGTGGCAATGGGTCACAGGGGAGCCCAAAGAATATATGAGTTAAAAAAATTTGAAGGAAGGTTTTCCAGTGTCTTTTCCAAAGGTCAGAGTTCAGATTTGTGATAGGAATATTCATGAGTTGCTGCAGGGTGTAGTACTGTGGAATTAGGGAGAAGAGTTTTCTGGGATAGAAATTAACCGAAGGTGAAGGTGGGCTGATGTGATCCAAGTAATCACACAACCTGTTTGGGAGGCTGCGGATTCACACCTTAAAATGGCAATTAACAATTTGGAATATGGGGTGCTCATTTCTGTTCATCCATTACATCCGTTCTCTACTATTTGCATATCCCCCATTGGATCCTTGAGAGGTGTATCAAAACCAAACTCAATCAAATCAAAGCAAATTCTCATGCTATGGTTTGGATCTTGAATGTCCCTCCAAGGCCACATGTTGAAGCTTGGTCCCCAGCCTGTGGTGTTATTGGGAGGTGGTGGGACCCTTGTAGGAGATGGGGTCTAGTGGAAGGAAGATCAATCACTGAGAGCATTCCCTTAAAGGGGATGTTGGGACCCTGGCCCCCTTCTGTCTCTATCGTTTTGCTCCCAGATTCCATGAGGTGAACAGGTTTCCTCAGCCATGTGCTTCTGCCACCATGATGTATGGTGTTGCCACAGGTCCAAAGCAATAGGGTCAAATGATTATGGATTGAAATCACAAGCAAAAATAAACCTTTCCCCTTATAAGTTGATTTTCTCAGGTATTTTGTCATAGCAGTGGAAAACTGACCAACTTACCTGGTAAGTGGCTTTGGATCAAGTTGGAGAGAGATAGATATATATAAGAATAGATAAATCACAGGGTAAAGATGTGCCTGATCCAGTATTGAAAAGAATGGTTCAGACGGTGATGTTTTGCTGGGACCTAAAAAAGCCAGGTCTTTGAGGATGTGGGGTGACCAGTCTGGCCACTGTGGTTGCCTTCAGGGCCTCCTTGGCACCAGACTGGAGTCCAGCTGGTTTTAGTCTTGATGCAGGTTGAGCTGAAAAATTGGATGTTTGGTTTGCCCACTGCTAAGATACAGTTTGGGTCAATATAGCTCTCCATTCAGAAATGAGATGTCACTTTTAATCTTGAATATCAGTGTGACAGTCCCACAGGATTAAAAGAAGATGAAACAACCAGGGATTCATCTGAGGAGGGACTGTTACCCTCTATTCCCCAGTTTCAGCACTGAAGTAGAAGGAGAGTTTATATGTCCGAAAGCCCAGCAACCAGACCAGCTCTCCAGTGGCAGATTCTCCAGGCTTTTATGACCTCAAGGACTGTGAGGTTGACAGTAGGGGACCCAGACGCTGAGGGGCCTTGAATGTGAGGTGCAGACGAATGTGACATAATTAGGCAGCTTTTATGAGCAAGGGAGGGTGAAGTCATTAGGGCTGCTGTTTAACAAAGGGAAACTTCCTGCTCCTACCCCACTATTAGAGCTGCTTTTCAACCGTGTTGCATTTCTTTGATCCCCGAAGGCCCCCGATGTTTTGCTCACATCCTGTCATGATATTTAATGATGCCTCACATGTGCACCAGGAGCACGGCCCAGCTTAGCATCGTTTGGGGAAAGGCCTGGTAACATGACAAGGTTTTGATGTGGTTCCTCGCACGGCAAGGTTAGGGAGGCAGCTATGCAGATGCCAGTGAGAGCCCTGATGCTGCTTGGCAGTAAAACCAGTTGAAAAGAATGATCGAGAGACCGAAATATTGCCAAGTACTTTGGCAGAAGCTTTGTTTATTGTGGGATTCGCAGCATCAGCTGGTGCTCTGCTTGGGAGAAGAAAGAAAGAATGTGATCTTGGATGGTCTTTCAAAAGGCTGGGGATGTTTTGGAG
>JAJEJO010004446.1:5900-32253 GCA_020662805.1 Glaucomys volans
CTGAGAAATCTGCTGATATTGGTTTCCCCCTATATGCAATCTGTTTCTTTTCTCTCATAGCCTTTAAAATCCTATCTTTGTTTTGTACATTAGGTATTTTCATTATAATATGTCTTGGTGTCTTGGTGGATCTGCTGTACTTTTATGCATTTGGTTCTGAAAGCCTCCTATAGTTGAATGAATGAAATTTTCATTTCATTCTTCAGGTTTGGGAAATTTTCTGATATTATTTCATTAAATAGTTTCTTTAGTCCTTTAGTTTGTCTCTCTGTGCCTTCCTCAATCCCAATAATTCTTAAATTTGGTCTTTTCATGATATCCCATAGTTCTTGTAAGTTCTCTTCATGATTTCTTACAATCTTCTCTGTTTGGGCAACCTTATTTTAAAGATTCAATATTTTGTCTTCATTGTCTGAGGTTCTGTCTCCCAAATGATCTCATCTGTTGGTAATGATTTCCATTGAGTTTTTAATTTGGATTATTGCTTCCTTCATTTCAAGGATTTCTGTTTGGTTCTTTTTCAGAATCTCTATCTCTTTGTTGAGGTGATCTTTTGTTTCCTGTAGTTGCTCTTTCAGCTGCTTATTGGAATTGCCAATCATTGCCTGCATTTGCTCTCTTAACTCATCATTTGCTTCTGATCATTTTAATCATGAATATTCTGAACTCCTTTTCTGGCATTTCTTCTACCAGACTGTCATTGGATTCTATTAGTGTAGAATCTTGGTTTGTTTGGAACACTTTCCTCCCTTGTTTTTTTCATGTTGTTCATGTATCTTCCCCTCTAGCAATGCAGATCTAGGGTATTGTAGTTTCTACCCTAAAGGCTTATGGTGACCCTATAGTTTTCTGAAACCTCTTCTTTAAGGGGGGATCAATATTAGCAATACCTAGTACAGACAATATGCAGCTGTAAACCAAATAGCCCCATGAAGACTATTGTTACAGTAGTCTTTTTGTTATAATATTGTTGCAATATTGTCATACTAAACAGAGAGGATGAGTTCAATTATTATCTATAATATAACAAACAGATTTGCAATGAGGACTGCAGTTTCTAATGGAGGACAAAGAAGATGGGGAGGGGTATAGGCTGTAACTGTTAACAGTGTAAGAAAAGAGTATGAAGAAGTTCTAGATCATAGGAAGAGTGAAAGTGTAGTCAAAAGAAGTTGGTTCTTAGCAGGAGAAAAATGAGAGAAAACCCTTGAGGAAACAGGTAAACAAAAGGAAGAGCAAAAAAAGAAATGAAAATTTAAAAGCTTTCACAAATGAGAAAAAAAATCTACAGTATAATCTATAATCATACATTATTCAAATCTCCCAGTCTTTAGTAGCCTGAGGCATGAGAGGTACCTGACAATTAGCTTCCAGTCTTCAGCAGGCATCTCAGGATGGGATTTGCCCCACCTAATGACAGTTTCCCCTTGGCTTCCAAAAGTGTTGGCAAATGGGGAGATGCAGTGCAGGGCATGGGCATTGAGTCTGTGTGGGGTGCAGTCGGTCAGACTGGGCCCCTGGAGGTGCTGTGCTGTCAGTCAAGCCAGGGGTCCTGGAGGTGGGTTGCTGTCAGTTGGGCCAACAGTCCTGCAGCTCCTGACTTTTTTTTCCCAAAATGGCAGCAGCCACCTGTAACCTGCAGGTACTGTAACTGTAATGATGAACTTCCAGGCAACAACAGGCAGCTGGCAATCCACTGATGGTCTGCAGTCTCTACAGGATACTGGTGGACGAATGGCAGATGAGCCTCCATTGGTGGGTGATGGGTAGGTGAAAGGCAGGCGTTGGGCAGGCCAGAGGCAGGCAAATAGGCAAGTGACAGATGATAGGCAGGAGAGCTCACTTTCTTGTCCTACTCACCAATTCTTTTCTCAAATTCCTTTTTCTTTTAATCTTTGTCTACTTCCTTGTCCCCAATCTCACTGACAACTGTGTTTCCATATATATATCTATTGAGTCTGTGTCCTACACTAAGGGACCTGGCCAAGGAAGAAACTGGAGAGTAGAAATTCAGCCTGAATTCCTCTTAACAAAAATGTTCCGGGGGGGGGGGGGGGGGAGAAGGGGGAACATTTTTCTAAATGGCCCAAATTAGAGTAGAAATTGCTTTATGAGAGCAATTTTTTAAAATTGAGGTTGGAGAAAATGATCATTAAATAACATTTCAAAATTAATATTAAAAAGCAAGCCTAAAATCGCAAAGAGTATTTTTTGTGTGTGATTATATGTGTGTGTGTGTGTGTGTGTGTGTGTGTGTACATATATAACATATTTTCCACTTTATGGGATTATCTTCAACATTAACTCTTCCATTCTTTTTTCTCATAAATGAACTAAGCAACCTGGGAAAAGACTAAAAATCTCAGGTTCATTTTAGGTAAAACTCAATCCCTTGGGATCTATGCAGAATGTTACTTCTTATGCATGTCTATTGTTTGATGGACACCAGCAATACTTTTACAAAGTTTTCTATCAGGCCTATGTATATGCTATAATGGAAGTAAAATATTTAAATCTTGAACTGTATGGTGAATTCTCTTTTCTTGAATTAACTGGTAGGAATCCCATAAAGATATTTCACATAGCCATAAAGAGATAAAAAATAGGCTTGAGCCATTTGATATTTTGAATTGTGGTATTTGGCTTGCAGATAGAATCCTTTTTATTCAAGCCATGAAATCTCGTACATAGAATCAAAGGCTAATATCTGAAATTCCTTTTCTATCTTTAGCTGAGTTTTAAGACTTTTTTTGGAGCAGCAGAGGCAAGCATATCAGGACTAATAGCTTTAGCAAGCGGGACTCATCATTCCTTCTTGATTCTGGTTTACAGGATACTTACCTCCAACTGTAATCATAAAAGGGAATTTTAACCATAAAATGCTGAAAGTCAGACTCTTGCACTGAGATTACTGACAATTTAATGCCTATTTTTTTCTCATACATCACAGCCACCTTCATGGCTCTGATGCTGAGACTTCAGAGAACGGATTACACTGATAAAGAAAATATGCTGGACAAATTACAGGGGCCTTTTATTCTTTATTTAATAATCACTGATGGATACATGATGTATTTAAAGCAGAGACTGGTCTCTCAGCTCTGAAACTTGTTGTATACTTTGTGGTGCAGGTGAGGCAGAGATGATTTTGACATTGCTACCTTCCAATTAATGTGACATTGTAAGATCTAGGAGATACCAAAGACTGAGGAATTGTTTACAGCAAAATGCCAGATACTGAAATATTCAAATGACATGCATGCATCCACATGCCTTCAAAAATTGAGGCAAGTAACTACATAATGTATCAAGAATTTTCTTTTTAGGGTGGGGGGATGAGAGGCGAAACTTCTCATTAATCATCTACGCCAAACTACTCATTATGTTATTGTGCAAAATTTCATATCCTTCTATATTTATTCTGCTAATCACAGATTGTACTGCCAGTAAAGCATGCTTGAATATTTCATAAAAACAAAGAGAAATATTTTTACTTTTCTTGGCATATTCCTGAAAACTGAAAATTAAAAATGTCTAGAATAGTTTTGGTTCATTTTTTTAAATGTCTATTCCAGAGAAAGATAATGAATGCTTTGAAGAATCATTCATATGCATGCTATTTCATGAAGTGTACCTATTGAGTTTTATTTTTTTTCTGAAAATAAAACTACTTTCTTCCAGCTGAAATTGCATATTTCTTAAGAAAATTCAAAGAACATTTGAAATTGTCAAAAAAAGGGGAGTCCCCCTTTACAATTTTTATTTTATGAAGAGAAATGATGCTTGCTATTTATTTGAAAACACTTAAATATCAATACTTATATTCATCAAAAATATGTTGATAGAAACTGTGAAGTGATAGTGCTCAATTATAACTAATAGATCTTTTATTGGTAGTCATTGGCAGCCCATGTATCCACAGAAATCTGTTCTGATCCTTTAAAAAAATCTAGAGATGTGAGTATATATGAAAATAATGATAAAGATACGTGGTACAGGGGAATAGGCAAATGAAGGCCCTCAGAGTAGCCAAGGTCCACAGCACTATAGAAGATATATTGAATGTTTCATTTTATTACTCTCAGTTAGGCACAGTGCTCTTATTAAAAGGTTTTATGTAAAACTTCCTCTTTTCTATGTAAACTGTAAAAAATCCTCCAGTCTGTACTAAATTTTCTAAATTTTATGGGATGCATTCTAATAGTTATTGGAAGAATAACTTTTATAAAAGTGTTCTGAGGAGTGAGCAATTCCTCCATTTGTACTTGGAATACTGACTAATAATTTCCATCTAGTCCTAAGGAGAGTTGGGATTGGTGACTTGTGAAGTTTCTAAACAATATCTCAAATTATGTACATGATTATGAAGAAATTTTGATTCCAGTCTGTGATAAGGGCTTCTATGAACCCAATTCTGGATTGAAATGTTAAAAGTCCAAGCAAGTTTTTGAGAAAGGAATACTAAAATTTTAATATGCATGCCCATATTAGCTAACTTTAATATCTACATTTGGCAGGTCAAGAATCAAAAGCAAGTTTAGTTAATAACAGATAGCCTAGGGAGCTTATTTCCACAAATACATAGCAAGAATTTAAAAAAAAAAAATGAATGTTTCGTAATTCAATGAATTCAGTTAAATTTTATGTATCTATTAATTTCAGCTGTTATAATTATTATTTTTAGGTCCTTTACAGTGGAGATTCTTGGAGATTGAACCTAAGGGCATTTTACCACTGAGTTACATTTCCAGTTCTTTTTATTTTTTATTTTAGGACAAATCTCACTAAGTTGCAAGGCTGACCTCAAACTTGCAATCCTCCTGTCTCAGTCTGCTGGAATTACAGGTATGCACAAGCACACACCCAGCCTACTTCCAGGTTTTGCTGAAAAATTTTCATATCTACTGTGATATACTTAGAAGATAGGAAGGTTCAAAAGAAGAAGAAAATAAAACCTAAAGCTTAATGAAACTAGTTTCATCATATTGGAATTGGTGGGAGTGTCTCTGAATCATGTGCAGACAGATATGGCCATTAAGCACTGTCACAGTCAGTGCCACTGGGCTTAGTAACCACCAATGCTTGTGATGAAGGAGGATATCAATACCTTGAAATATACCTGGTGAGAAATACACATGGTGAGAAGGTATGTTGGTAGTTTTTTTTTCTTTTTTTTATTACTGTGACCAAAATACCTGACAAGAAAGAACATATTGAATGGTAAAAAAAAAGTGCCCAGAAAAACATTCTGGATGCCAGAACTTACACAAGAGATTTTTTTATTAGGCAGACAAACAGCGTCTGCCTGAAGAGAAATAGAAAGAGAGAGAGAGAACAAGACCGGGGAGCTTCATTTAAGCTCTTGAACTTCCTGGGCAAAACTATGATAGTGCCAATTGTTGAAATTGAATTTGGCAGGCTAGGGATTAGCCAATGACTGGCAAGGACAGGCTGATGAATGGACCAATGGCTGGTGATGACAGGCTGACCAACAGACCAATGGCAAACTAGCTGCAGGGAAGGGGTGGGGGAGCTGTCATCTCCCCTCGCCTTCTACTCAGGCATTCCTTGCACCCGACCTCTAGGGAGGGAGCCCTGTGGAGTTGGAACATGGGTTGGTAGGCAGCCCGAGCCCTGAGACAAGAGTCGAACTGCAGGGTAAAGCCTGTGCCAGCCTGCTGCTTGCCATGACGCCTGACAAGGGGGCAGGCCATGTGGGCAGAGGGCTGCTGACAGCTGCAGTTGGCCTCTGTTGACAGGCGCAACCATTGCAGCTTTTACATTACACATATAACCATAAATACTTTATTTTATTGTGACTCAAGGTTCCAGAGGTTTAATCCATGGTCATCTGAGTCCATTGCCGTAAGCCTAAAGTGAGGCAGGACATCATCCTAGTGGAAGGGCATTATGGAGGGGAACTTCTCTGCTCATGGAAGTCAGACAGCAGAGAGAGAGGGGAGGGGGCCACGAGAAAGGCAAACCCTTCTAGGGCATGCCCCCAGTGACCCACCTCCTCTAGTCACGCCCCATCTGCTTACAGTTACCACCCAGTCCATTCAAACTAGGATGAAATGATTTGTTTACAACTCTCACAATCCAATCATCCCCTCTCTAAACATTCCTGCATTAGCCCAGGAACTTTTGGAGGATGCGTCATATCTAAAGCATGACAAAAGGTAGACCAATTTACACATCCATTCAAAAGCCCTCATCTGTTCTTTATGCTGAAACATGCTCCTTATCTCCTAAAAGGCCCTGTGTTGGACTCTCCTAAGTAAATCCCACCTGTTAAATATCACAGCTGAGATTTAGTGTCTTTCCTGATTTATAAAGCAGCTTGTTCTAGTAGACACTAGGAGGCATAGCACAGGTTTTCCTAGGAAGTTCATAAGTAAGACTGAGTTCCACGCAGGTCTTGAACAGTGTGCAGTCTAGGGGCTCCATACCTATTTGTTGAATAGATCGACATCTTTTACCTTCCTCTCCAAATTGGGATCATAAAAGAATTTTGTTACAAATGGGATTTGAGGAGTAAAAATTTTAAGGGGACAGAGGAAAAAGTGAACTGTTAGTTACACCCTTGTCTTTTAAAATAAATATTAATGATTTTGTGTGTGGTTTCCCCTCCTCTCTTCATTTTCCTTCCTTCCTTTCTTCCTGCCTTCCTGCCTTCCTGTCATTCGTTATGTTGGCTGGGTAGATGTTTCATGATTGTTTTTCTGCAGGAAATAGAAAAAGCTAAGTCAATTTTGCCTATAAAGTTTTATCCAAGCCGGGTGTGGTGGTGCACGCCTGTAATCCAAGCGACTTGGTAGGCTGAGTCAGGAGGATCGCGAGTTCAAAGCCAGCCTCAGCAATTTAGTGAGGCCCTTAGAAACTCAGTGAGACCCTGTTTCTAAATAAAATACAAAATAGGGCTGGGGATGTGGCTCAGAGGCCAAGTGTCCCTGAGTTCAATCCCTGGTTCCAAAAAAAAAAGAAAAGAAAAGTTTTATCCAGTGTCCTTCCATCCTTATAAATGGCTTTATGTCCATCATTTTCAGGAATTTTGCTTGTTTGCTTAAGAAACATTCCACTCTATAACTCTCACATGATTTTAACTTTATATATTATACTTAAATATTTGCATTATACTTTGGAGAAATCACTTCTGCCCTATCCTTCTTCCAACGTTATTATGACAATCAAAATGAGAAAATTTTCATGCTAGTGCCATGTAAACTTTAACACACTGTGGTCCCAGCTAGTGTCATTATCCTTTCTCATTATTTCTGTATGACATAGGCTGTATATGTGACTATAAGATATCCTTCATCTAAGTATTAAAAACAATAAAGATTCATTATATTATAGTTATTTGCCACTTTCATTTTGTGTGGTTGTCTTCCTGTATTAGTTTCCTTGGAAACTAGTGTATGAATCACTTTCGGAAGGGTAGGAAAATACAATTGCTGCGATTGAACCCAGAGTTTTGATTAGTATATGTTACTAAATGCATGGGCTGCCTATATATGAAACAAGCATATACCTGAGTTGGTTTGTGTAAAAATGATATAGAACCCTGAGTGCTATATCTGATACTCACACTGCAAAGTCTTGTTCAATTGCTATAAAACACCTGTTCTATAACTTAAATAAGTGGAAACTCTTAGCTTCTTAAATATAACTTTTACTTGTTCAGAAATAGTCAAGTCTTTTACCTCTGAAACAGCAGAGCTATCTGAGAGGACACCACATACAGACCTCTGTGTGGCTCTTGACTTTGCTAGTAATTTACTGGATGTCTCTTGATTGTATCTGGGGTTGATATGCATTGTTGACCCAGAACTAAGAATAGTTATGTAATTATTAAATACTAAATAATAAACATGGGGACCATCATCAAATATTAAGGAGCTCTATAAACTAGATATGATGTCAAAATTTTTTCAAAAATGAAGTTTTTAAAGGCACCTTTGTTTTTTTATCAAATAAATTTATAGGATGTACAAGCTGCAATCCCTTATGTGGCAAGAATGTTGTATTCCTGCTAGTAAGAGGAGGTTATTAAATTTTCAGGAATTTTATGAATGAGTGATTAAATAGTTTGCCTTGACCATAAAAATTAACCAATTCTACTAATTAGGGCTATTTTTTCTTTTTGTTTTTGGTTTTTGTTTAGATGGGGTGTTTGGTGATGACAGTTTTGTGTTTGTCTGTTTTTGCACTTCTTATTTCTGGAGATCTTGTCCTTGAGCTCATTCTACTTCTGTATCTGGATTCATTTTAAAATGAACAGGATGATTTGCTTTACAAAAGTACTTCATTGAAAAAATGTTTAGTTTTCAGGGACTTAGAAAGACAGAAATGATTGTAGGCAAAAACTGCTGCTTTTAAGACTTTATTTGTTTTAGTCAGCTTTTTCACTGCTGTGACTAAAAGACCCAATAAAGAGGAAAAATAGTTTATTTGGGTGCTCATTATTTCAGAGGTCTCAGTCCATAGCTCCATTCCTCAGGGTTTGAGTGAAGCAGAAATCATGGTGGAAGAGTGTGGCAGAGGGAAGTGGCTCATATGATGATCAGGAAGCAGAGAGAGACTCCACTCACCAAATAGAGAATATATATCCCAAGGAATGCCCCCAATGCCCACCTCCTCCAGCCAGGGATGGGACTAATTCCCTGATTGGGTTAAGATTCTCATAACTCAATCATTTCTCTTCTGAACCTTCTTGCATTGTCTCACACATGAGTTTTTGGGAAACACATTGGCTTTTATTTCCAGTCTTTCTACTTTCATGGATATTTTGTAATCTTTACTTTCTGCTAATTTTAAGTTTTCAATTCACTTTATCGTGTTCTTAAAAATACATTACTGTAGAGAGAAAATGGAATAATCCTTGCCCCTAATAAACCTATAATCTAGGGGAAATAACAAATACAACCTCAGTTGGTTATTTACTTGCAGGTATGTCTGCATGGATAGAGATATGTGTTCATGATTTTATGTATATTTATTCTATCATGTTTTAAAATCTGAGTTAAGATTATTTAATGGGACTATACATATTCCATAGGTATAATATAAAGAAAATAGCACCAGGCTTAAAGTTTTGTTGTTACTCTTATGATTGTTGTTTGGATGGTAAAGGTAACTCTGATAGCAAATATCAGAAAAGGGCATAAACATTTAGTTTTGGCTCTAAGTCCATCTAACATCTCTAGATCTACTCTCCTCCAGGATACAGATACCTTCTTTCTTGGTTCTCTGCTCTTCTGAACACAACTTTCATGTAATGGCTTAAGATGGTTACTTGAACTCCATCTATCATGTCTTTATTTTACTGTTTGAAGGAGAAATGGAGAAGAAAAGTGCATGCCCCCCCATCTTTGAAGAGACTCCTCACAAATTCTTCAGAACACCTCTGCACGTATTCATCAGAACTGGCCACACATAGTTGCTGGGAAATTGGAGAAGTAAAATCCTTTAGCTGATGGCAATCTATAAAGTAAAAACTACTTCCTTCCTATTATGAAAAGAGAGAATGGATATAGAGTGGCTTACGGGAATCACCTGGCTATGTGAGTGAATTCTGCCTTGGGGCATAGAAGTCTGCTTACTTGGGATATCAAAATGATGTAGCACTTGAAATATGGGCATTCAGTCAAGAAATAGCATAAACTACTTCTTGAAGAGAAGGGTTGCTTTCTATCAGTACCTGAGAAACACAGTTATCTGGGACAGTCAATGCAGATCTGCACAGTGGCAGTGAAGAAGTGCAGTTGTCTGGGGACAGATAGAACAAGTGGTGCAACGGAGGTCACATTACAGCAGGGTGGTTGGTCTTCACCAAGCACTGACAGACTCTAGCATCTTGGAGGCAATAAGTGGGGTGCTGGATCAGAAAGGGCAGTTGAAATAATTTTCATCAAATTGTAAAAGGCAGAGGACAAAAGCCTTTTTCCAGATGCTCCAAGCTGATAAGCACAGTTGAGAATATTTTGGCTATGAGGAAACAAACAGGTGTAGAGTTAGGTCAGAAGCTGAGGTAGGATTTTTGAAGATGCACTCACCAAAGGAGAGATGTTAGGAGAGCAGTATGCTTTCTCTATTTGCCAAGAAAGGGCTGAGTGAGATAAGTTGGGTTATCAAGGTGATGTGATTTTGCTTGTACCCAAATTGGTGAAAACTGGATGAATTACTATAGTAGAGTAGAAAGTCCACAAACTCTGACTCTTCTGTAGAGCGCCAGAGACCATCCCTCTTTTGAATACCTTACGCAATTTTCTCATTTTTTTATTCTTTTAAATAGCAAATATTGTCAACTGAGATCGAGAATAAATTTTGTCTTAGAAACGTCAATGAAAAGACAAAATCCCAGATTGCACCATCTATCTTTTCAATTAATGAGGTGCTAATCAGAAACAATAAATTTCAGAAAGAAATTTGATTGAAAGGTTCATATTTTGTTTCCCCAACTAAAAGATTCTGTGCAAAAACCAAGTGCCCAGTCTTAGTGTAAAAACTGTCTTCCATATGCTATTGTGCAGAGATTAAAAGGCCAGTAAAATATTCACTATGTGTTATAGATAAATGGATAGATAGAGCCCAAAGATGGTTAGCTTTCAGTGAAGAAAGCCCAGAGTTTGAATTCTATTTGCCATTCCTACTGGTAGTGTGATTAGAGGCAAATTACTCAACTTCTATCTTTCCTTCTCTGTAAAGTAAGAAAAATATTACACTAATAGTACCCGGTTTGGTAATTTTCATATAGATTCATTCATTTGCTTGTTAGAATATTAATTGACTGGCTATTAGGTGCAAGACACTCTTCTATGTGTTAAAGACCCCTCAGCAAATGAGAGAGTCAGACACCTGCCCCCATGCTGTCTGCTGTCTAGTTGAGGAAGATTAGCTGAGATTACATTTATGGTGCTTTGCCTAATTCTTGGAATTCAGTAAACTTTCTCCAAGAGTAGCTGCCATTATTTCTATAATTTGTCTAATGACTAGATGATTCAGAAGGGTACTTCATTAGAGTTTTGCAGTAGATGTAACATTATATCTTCTATGGGGCAATTTGTATATTCTCCAGCTAATTCCAGGCATGATATTGCTCTATAAAAATGTGAGATACATTAAATTTAATTCACTGTAATTATTATTTCTTATTTTTTATATTTAGCCTAAATTCAAATATGTGCTGAAGTGGAATCTTTTTTTTTTTTGGCTGAAAATTAGGAAGCTTGAGTGACATGCACATCTCCCCATCAAAACTACTTTACTCTAAATACTTAACTCAAGTGCCCTTCTTTTCATGATTTTGATTGCAGAGATGTTTTTTATTCATGTTTCCATTAGCAGAAATGATATGCTTTATTAGTTTTAGACTACTTTCATTGTTATCAGAATTAGACTATTCTTTAATTGAGTAATTTTATGTTAATATAATAATCTCAGCATATCGGGTATATTAAAATTACAGTGTATCACATGACCTAACTTGATTTCTTTAATAATTAAAAGCAATATTACTGAAGTTTATTTAATTTTTTATTTCTGAGACTGGGAAGTTTTATCAATTTACCAAATAAGTGGTTTCTATTGACCTTAACATTAAAATGAAAATGATACACATGATCTGGAGCATAGTATAGGATCTGGGTGAACCTCTTAAGAGAAAACAAAAATATACACAAGTAACATATGCATCTTATTACTTCTGTGTCAAAAAATATTATTCAGGACATTTTTGATGTCATGTCTTGGGAATCACACAAAACAATCCTGGTGTGTAGCTCTTATGTGTGGAAAAACTTTAGAAGGACTGCATTTCATTGCTTAATACAATTGCAACTTTCTTCATAATTATGATAGAGCTTACATTAAATGGAATATGTAGATTCCAATACCATTCTATTTTAAATTTAAAAAATATTCATTAGGAAAATTGAAATGGAATTGCCTCTTTTTCTCCAGCAGGTGAGGAATGAGTGGTCTGCAACTGACTGGGCCACTTTCTGGCCTAGATTCACTACCCTTAGGAAGACCCACCATGGTTTGATGGGCTTGCTCTTTTCTTTTTCTTTTTAGTCTGTAAAACAAAATGAATTCAGAATATTTCGCTAAGCCCAATATGAATAGAATTTAATTACATGTAACATAAAGCATTAAGTCTCAGTCTCATTTTTCCACTATCTTCTTAACTACAGGAATGCTAATAGCTTACAAGCTATTAAATACCCATCATGTATCAGAGAGCCTATTCATTGGCACCCAAGCAACATTTGCTATTTTCACTCTAGGTGATTTTAAATTAACAACACCTGCATGGAATTCTTTCAATGGGAAATTTAGAATGAAGAAATTGAACAGGAAACAAAAATAATAGTATAAGATTTATAGTGCCTATTGATGTATTGATCTATTTGGTGCATGCATTACTGAGTATAATGGTTGCAATTTTGTGAGGTCTTTATTTAATCATCAATTTTGCCTTATTAAGGAACACCCATTTGAGAGGTTGGCAAACAAAAAGAAAATCTGAGTCCTGGCTTTGGTCCCAAATCACTTTTCTTTTTCATGGTTTTCTGGGTTTCACCTTTTTATTTTTATTTTTTGGTTAAATTTCTGTAATAAATGCAGGGATTTCCTCAGAGACTGACTGCATTTACTTAAATAATTTGAAGTGCAGAATGTTTCCTGAATATACTGTTATACTATTACATTTCTGTTTTAATGTTCTTTTATTCCTTTGACAGCAAACATAATAAGCAATATATTTATTCTAATTATTTTTATGCATGATATTGATGACCCCTGAGTAACCAAATTCCAAAACTCAAATTTGAAATTATTTTACAATCTTTTATTTTTTTAAACACTTTAGTTTTTTAAAAGACATATATTTATTTATTCATTCATTTATTTTTATGTGGTGTTGAGGATCAAACCCAATGCCTCACAGGTGCTAGGCAAATGCTCTACCATTGAGCTACAATCCCAGCCCCTTTTATAATCTTTTAAATCCACCTCTCTTTTAAAAATATAATACTTGAAAAACACATAATACCTATAGCACTAGTATTTAAGGGAGGATCAATTGTAATATATTGAGGCAAAGCAAATTTTATTGTGCAAGTGAGAATAATAGTCCAAAATACAGGATCTGGGCATGTAGCTCAATGGTAGAGCACTTAAGTTGAGCAGCATTCCTAGCTGTGCCTGTCTGCGATGATGTGCTCATGCCATCTCATCTTGGGCTCAGAATAATGAACTTGGCCATCCATAGACTGACACATTTGAAAACGTGAGCCAAAAGAAACTTTTCCTCTTCTAGTTTGTTCTTGTCAGGTATTTTGGTCACAGTGTTGAAATGCTGACTAAAATGCACACACACACACACACACACACACATACACTCACATATTACAGTTAAGAACTTCAATGATAGTTGAGGATACATATACTATTGGAAATATTTAGTCTGTATCACATAATTAAACATTGAAACCTTAGGGATGTTTATGCCTAACCTGCTCAATAATATCTGCTGTTGTGGTGGAACAAGTTCATATGAATTTTCAAGAGTCCATTGTACACATCTCTTTCCAATTCCACATTCAGTGACCTTATTTGTAGCTTGAAATCGGCCACAGTGGGAATATTTACACCATAGAAATCAACACATGCCTCGAATCAGAGCTTTCTCTCTCCTGGAAAGCTATTGAATTTACTAGCATGTCACTGGCAATATCCTGAGAAATAAAAATTGGAATGTATGACTATAGGGCACGTTTTAAAGCAAGCCCATTGTTCTTGGTAAGATTCCAGAGGCACTGCTTCTGCTCTTTTTACTGTGTTGAAAATTCTCCTGCTTCCAACCTTCCATCTTTCCTAACCTGATTATAGTATGTCCTGGACACCAAAGGGAGTAAATGCAGGATACTAGTATCCATTCAGGGCTATGAGAGATAAATACTCTTTAATAGATGAACCCATCTCTTTTTAAAAATGCCTCCAATAATGTTTAGATAGCAGGTTGGATGAGAATTCTAAGAAAATTAAAAGTACTGCTAAAGCATACTGTCAAAACCCAGAGCTCCTGGACTCTTGAGAATCTAGTCTTTGAGGGGTGGTAGGCATGCAGGAAAAGAGACAACCTATTGGGCTTTGGGTTCTTACTGTGCAGGAAATGGTGAGCTCTGTGAGTTTAAATTGTTCAAACCAAATGCATTCCAAAAAGAAAAAAAAAAAGAAAAGGAAAATAGTGGCTTTAATCAGTTCCTCAAGATAATCTCTAAGACTTGCCTGATAAGAATGTATACTCAGGGCCATGGGTCATTCCAGAGCACTTATGATAACACTATGATTTATGGTGGGGGCCTTGAGCAATGTTGTATTAGTTCTACCTTTGGAGGGGTTTGGATCTGAGGTATTCAGGTCATTCACACCAGCACTGCATACCTACAAGACCACTTTTCCCTCCACCCCCAGTTATCTCTGGATACCACAGTTCCCTTGTTGATAGTATTTTGTGCATGTTGTCACACATTGTTGCTGGGAGAACTTAGCCCTGTTTGTATGATTCTATAGGGAGAAAACAGCAGAAAGCTCAGAGCTGGTCTGTCCTGGACTCTGCTCTTCACCTTTTTCCTTTGCTGATTTCAATGTATAATCTTTTATGTAATATAACTGTAACTGTGATTACAACAACTTTTTGGAATTTGTCAGTTCTTTCAGCAATTCATTGAACCTGAGGGTGGTCGTGGGGGTCCCTGATTCTGTGGTCATCAGCAGGGAGCACTGAGTAGGAGCCAGGAGTCCTTGATTTCACCCTGCCCTTTGTCATGAGGACAATTCTATAGCACAGGCCATCTGTTCCTTTTGCTAGAATTCAGTCCTTTTATCTGTATACAGTTCACCTATGTGATTTCTGACTTCAATTCCATATCTAATGTTCTGGAATTCTAAATATGCAGTTATTTACCTATTATGTTTCTATCTAGGAATCCAAGGAGAGTAACTCTCAAGTCCAGGATCTCTGAAAGTACAGAGGCATGTGATTAGACTTTATTTAGTGCCAGCAGAATCTCTGCTTTTGTTTTTGCTTTTCTCCCTCCTATCATCTGCTACTCAAAGGTGGCATTAGCTAAGTAATTAGCAAAGTACCTGGATCCCTCTATAAATATTGCAGTGTTAGGCATGGTGAATGATGGAGATATTTACATGAGGTCATAATTTTATTCTTTAGTGTCATTATTAGGAGGCAGAAATTTTAAAATCTTATTTTGCTCTAATATGAACACTGCAGTTTTCAAGAGATTAGAAAATAGTTCCTAGCACAACTTTCAGAAATTTCAGAAACATATTTATTTGAGTTACTATACTTAATGGGTGATAAATAATCTCAGAATGGGGTGTGCGTTTTCTAGGTTTCCTTGTTAACCGATTCTTACTGTCAAAGCTAAAGTACAGACAAGTGCTTGTGTGTGACAGATCCATTATAAGTCTTGTTAATAATTATTACCTTGTCAATATAGAGGTTTTTCAGTCTCACAGAGCAGAGACAGTTTCTACCCCAAGGGGTAAAAAACAGTGTACCAATAACATAACTGTTAACAAACAAAATTAAATCCTTAAATATAATGTTTTTAAAAATGTTCAGTTATTTGAAAGAATAGTGAGAATGAACATGACCATCAGAATTTAATCTGGGCTGCTAATTTTACTCATTGTTCTTGTTTTGTTTTGGTACCAGGGATTGAACTCAGGGGTGTTTAACCTCTGAGTCACATCTCCTTTTTAATTTTTATTTTGAGACAGATCTTGCTAAGTTGCTTAGGGCCTCACTAAATTGTTGAGGCTGGCTTTGAATTCTGATCCTCCTGCCTCAGACTCTGGAGCCTCTGGGATTACAGGCATGTACCAGTGGTCTGGGTTGGTTCTTGTTTTAATAAGTTCAAACATTTAAAAAGCTAGGAGTTTCAAATATTTCCTTCCTTTTTTTTTTTTTTTTTTTGGTGGTGGTGCTGGGGATTGAACCCAGGGCCTTGTGCTTGTGAGACAGGCACTCTACCAATTGAGCTATATCCCCAGCCCTCCTTCCTTTTTTGTGTAATGAAAATATAGTAAACTATTTCCAACTTTTTTTTTTGTAATTTCCTGTGAAATTAGTAATGATTTGATTTAACTCTATTGGCAATTTCAGTCAGCATTAACATTTTCAATTCTAAGCCTAAAAGCACAAAAATTAATTGAAGTCTTTGCATTGTGCAAAATATGTCATTTTGCTTCTAAATATATCTTTCTTATCTTTTGGGGAACTTAATGATGGATATGAGGAGAGGCAGCCTCCTTTTTCTTCAAGATTAAGAGGTAAGGCAATGCATCTTTGTTTTACAAACACAGCAAGGAAAACATGTAGTTTATTAACAGCATAGTAACAATTCTTTAGGAGAATCAGTTACTTGAAAGAATGTGAAGGAGGAAACTAGAATTTATTATAATGGAGATTTTGCTGATTTAAACTAAGCAACTACAAACATCGTATATAAATTTTAGTTCAAGATATATAATAATATAAAAAATAAAGGAATGAAGGAATAAACGAAGCCAAACAGCATGATGAGATGCTGTTTCCTGCCAGGTTGGGGCATTGACTGTTGAGGTTTAACCTATAAGCAGAATGATCATGTTAAGATGGATGATATTTTTGTCTATGAAGAAAATCAAAAACCAAATAAAAACAAGACAAACACACTCTGTCTCTGGTCTCTGAAGTGAATGTCTCCAGGTACCTTATGTAGTGACATTGCATGTTGTGCCCATTTCACATAGTTCTTGCTTGAGTCCCCTAGATACAAAGTTCACACATTTTTGAAGGATGAAACATCATGTCTTTCTGAGGAAAGGTGACGTATTTCTACAGATTGTCTGAAGGGTGTGGGGTGGAGGGATACCATAGGAACTGGTGGGTGGTCCCTGAGGTAGACAGGGCATCTGTGCTCAGAGAAGCTCCAGAACCCAGGCTGCCAGGGAGAGTAGAAGAAGGTGAACACCTGGCAGCAATCCTGCTTTGCTGTCCCTCTTTTCAGTCAGATCTCAAAAAGTTTTCTTTCTTTCATTCGCTCCAGGACACATTTTCCAATCTTTAGTGGAGGAAAGCATAGTCGAGTCTTTTCAGGTGGACAGGATAGTTGAAGTCCTTCTCTGAGACAGATGGTGGCTTGCTGAACACAGTGTCAGAACTTCCTCCAGAATGTAAACGCTGGCTCACAAAAGTCGATCAAGTCAGTATTATCAATACTGTCTACCAAATAATTTCTATTTGAATTAACTCATTTAAAAATAACTTCCTGATGTTATTATGTCACTGTTCCAAAGATCACTTTTAAGTTACAATAACAGATACACGCACATTCCTTAATCTCCTCAAATATTCATTAATCCATCCATCTCCCCCAAGCAAAAGAATGCTGTCACAATTATTTTTACCTTTTACTGGGCTGGCATGTGGAGATTGGAGAGAGAAGTAAGTTCTCAAAGTGAGGACCTCAGAGCAGGCCCAGAAGCATTCTGGCCTTAGCACTTTGACAATTCCTGCAAGGGGCCACACAGTAACATGAGAGCATTTTGCAAAGTCTTAGGAGCTTGCACATAGGAAAATGCAAATAACAAGGAAGTCAATACAGAACTTAGAATACAGAATTTAAAATACCATATCTTCGAATAGAAAAGGACTCGTCAGTTCACTCGGAAACATTCAATTATTTTTGTAACTGAATGAGATTGTTGTAGAAATAATACTTTTTTGATTGCAAGAAAAATATGTATTAGTCATTGAGTCATATGATCAAATCGTGGGAATGATAGAAATGACTGCTGTTGGCCTCATGTACTTCCAGCATTCCCACCAGACACATTGCTTTTTCCTAGTTCAACTGAGAAAAAACTCTGCTTTACTTAGGTCAGAATTCCATCTCAAGCTGGGCTTTTTGAATTTTAATGTACGTAGAAGTACCTGGGAATTTTTTGAAAGTGCATGTTCTGACTGTGAAGATTAGGTAGTTCTGGGGTAGAGTTTGAGATTCTGCATTTATAACAGAATGATACTGGTAATACTGATCCTCAAATTTAAAATATAGCACTGATGCCTGTTTTTTTTACTGCCATAGATTCTGATTTAATTGGTATGGTGTGGGATATGGACATTTGAAGTTTTAAATTCCATCAGGGCAAAGTTTGAGAACCACTTTAGAGTAAGACATTCATGTGAGAAGACTCACATGGACTACTTAAAAAAAAAAAATATTTCCAAGCTCCACCCCAGATTCACTGGATTTGAATTTCCAGGATAAGATAAATGGAAGCTGTTAAGCTGTTAATAGGTGATTTCTCAGCATTAGGAGAATTTGAATAACAGGGGGGTACTGCTCACACTGGTGGGCCATGAATCCACTCTTAGACAGTCTATACTAGTGAAGAGCATCGCGTACCATAGGCCTTTAGATCTCATTTGAGGAGAGTTGATGGAGAGGAACACTGGTTCTTCAAATGGATAGGGATGTATCAATGGTCCTTCTGGGAATTACTGTGAGTTAGGGAGCCTGACTCTTAATTGGTACATACTTGAGTTACTTTTCAAAGCAGATTTTTTTTTTTTTTCCTCTCCTGTGGAATTGGGGATTGAACCTAGAAGCATCCTACTACTAAGCTAAGCTGCATCCCCATTCCTTTTAGTTTTGTTGTTGTTTATTTGTTTTTTGTTTGTTTTTTTTTGTACCAAGGATTGAATCCAGGAACACTTAAATGCTGAGACACAATACTGGCCCATTTTTATTCTTTGTTTTAAGACAGGGTCTTGCTAAATTGCTTAGGGCCTAGCTACCTTCCTGAGGCTGGCTTTGAACTTGCAATCCTTCTGCCTCAGCCTCCCAAGCCTCTGGGGTTATAGGCATGCACTGCTAAACTTGGCTCAAATCAGATTTTTTAAGAGTCATCTGTACCTGTTTAGTTTTGCAAGCCAATGGTATCTGTGGAGTTTATTATTTTATTTTACAATGTAATTTTAGGACATTTTTATTTTCCTGTGCATGATGTTCTATTTTATCTTGCTACACTTCCCAAAAAAGATTCTTGAGTGCCATCAGGACAGAGTCAGCCCCACCCTAATCCTTTCCCTCCCTATAAATGCTGGCAACAAAGAACTAACTCCCGTTCTCCAGGCACACCCATTTTTAGGTGTATGGGTGTTCTTCGCTGGCCAACTAAACTAAAGGCTTCTTTTGGCTTTACGTGAAGGGCTTGGATAATCTTATTTTCCTCAGGTATAACAATCTTAGTCTCTAAATTGCCAAACTGTCCATCAAATTTATAGAAGGGTTTCTAACCAAGGTATTTTTAAAGAATTTAGCTGGTGATGTTGGTTTGTGTATATGTAATGTATAAAAATGTTGTTTCTGGGATATTTTCAGTTAGAATGACAAAAATATGCTAGGCTGCTAAAATTAAAGTTGTCTTAATGTTCCTGTTAAGCAAGCATGTATCATTGACCCATACTGAATACCAGACACCGTTCTAAGGCACAAACATCTTTATACACCAAGATAAAGTGAACCTTTCCTGAAGATGCTGGGTGCAGTGAATGGCCTTTTTAGTCCTCATTGTTCCTTTTAAGTCACATTGAGTCCTTAAAAGATACAGAAAAGTGAGACTCAGTTTGAGAGAAACATTAATTTTATGGAAAATAAAGTATTCCTTTTTCCCCCCTGATTATCACTCATGCATTAGAGTAGGCATGAAGGATATTTTGCTAGTATAAAATATGATTGGGCTAACATTTTTTTTTTTTTAGCATATTAAGCAGGTTTTATTTAAAAGTAGTAATACAAACTTTTCCTGGGAGGGAGAAGGGGGGCCATGGCTGGTGTTCTGGAATCCCCAAGAAGTGAGTGCACCCTACATCTTTTATAGTTTAGGGTCTTCTTTGTTCTGCCCTGTCCTCTGACCCTTATCTCTCCTTCCTGCCCATATGGTGGTGATGACACAGTAAAAAGGTGAGATGCAAATGGCAGGGGGAAGGGCCACATGGAGATTCAGGTGGGGGCCCAGGTAGCATTAATTAGCAACTCCCTACCTGCAGCTTTTGGGGAGGGGCCAGGTCAAGCAGGTAAACTTGGTGATCAAAAGGGCTCTGGAGACACTGACATTCCAATCTCCCAGGGGCGTCTCCAACTTCCCAGACTCTGATGGCCTCCATTCCTCAATTTGACCAGATTCCCTAACTTCTACACTAACTGCCTGTCCAATTCTGGCTTCATTCCCCCCTATTGTTTAGGAACTCCTTACTGCTTGCTGTAAGGAAAGGGGGCGAAGAGTCGTTGACCATTTGATTTGCTCCTTTCTTTGCAAGCATTGCCTTCTCAGAATACTTAGAAAACGAAAACGAAACAAAACAATAACTGCCTTTTCACCTCCCTTTGGGTATTTTGCTTTACTTCCCTCCATCTGAGTACATATGAACTCACAGGTAGCAGGTAGTATTTCAACACTTTGTTGATAGTCATCTCCTGATGTCCAAACAGTGGTTGGTACCTAGAAGGAGCTGATGAGAATTTCTTTAACGAACTGGGTCACACAACTTCCTTGTCTAAACCAAAGTAAACTTGTGGTAAAGGAGTTGTAGAGTGCTTGTTTTGTCCTTCCTTTAATCCACACTTATGACTTCATCATTTTCTTGTATTAACTTAACCTCTCCTAAATTGAAGCCTAAAATGGTCCTCCAGTTTATGGTTTCAAATAATTCTGTACCTTTCATACATACCTGTGAAGTCAGAATTGGACAGGCAGCTAGTGTAGAAATAAAGAAATCGGGTCAATGGAAGACATGAAAGCCATCTGTATCTGAAAGTTGGAGGCTGCCCTTGAGAATGGAATGTCAGAGATCTCTGGAGCCCATTGATTACCAAATTTACTTTCCCTTATTGAGGACTATAGGCAAAGAGCAGCTAAATAATACCCGCTGGGACATTACCTGTTACCACTTGGTCCTCCCCCTGCCCATCAGCTTCTCTGCTTTTGCATCTCACCTGCAAAACTGGGCCTAGTAAGCAAGGCAGGAAGGGAAGAAATGAGGGGGGAGGGAACAGGAGAATAAAACTTATAGAAAGGACAGGATTTACTCGGCACAAGGATTCCGCCTTTGGGTCCCCTTCTTCCACCTGGGAGAAGTCTGTTTTTACTTCTCTTTAATAAAGCTTCTTACTTTCTACTCTACACTTGCCTTGGTGTGCTTCTCTGGCCTTATACTTCAACACCTGAGGAAGCAGGACTCCTCACCAGTAAATAGCGGCATCACCTGTTTCCATAGTAATCAAGATAATCCATTCCAGATGGCTCACAAGGAAGGCTTCGTTAATTCAGATTATATATACATCTCACAGAATCTTTAGGATGGCCACATATTCAGATTTTGATATAATTAAAATGTCACTGCAGGGGGGTCCAGTGTGTATGGTGATGGGTTCACCAGGAACCTTGGCCAGTTCTGGCCCTGAAAACTAAATTCCTCCTGCCACCCTTTCCATACCCTCATATAGGGAGGGTTCCATCCTCAAGTCAGTCTCATCACAATCAGGGCTTCCTCCACATGCACCTGATTGGCAGAATCTGCGTTACAAATGCTGCACCTCACCTGCAAAGGAATCTGGGGAGGGGATGTTTGTCTGTCTTGGAGAGGTGAGATTTATGAAGAGTTCCCAAGGATAAGGTGGGTGTTGAAAAGGTTCTAGACAAACAGAACCCTCTAGAGACTAAGGAACTCTAGGTTAAATATATAATCTAAGGTCCAGTGACTTTCTCAAAATAACAGAAAAAGGCTGACTTCAAATTCAATTCTATATTGCTCCAAATATTGTTAGTGAGTTCACTACTTTTTCAACATTTCTTAACCTTGAATTCTATGCTAGGCAATGAGTTAGGTTTGGGAAATGTAAAGATAAAAATATAGTCAATGTTTTCAAACCGTATATAAAGCAGGAATTACTCATTTTTGTTGTGTGTAAGTAAGGGCTCTCCAGAGAAGCAAAATGGGGTCAGGACAGCGGGGGGTGGGCATTATTTTTAAAGAATTGGCTCATGTGAGTGTGGAAAGTCCAAGATTTTGCAGAGTGGTCCATCAGGTTGGAGATCCAGAAAGACCTGATGTTGTGGAGCAAGTCTGAAATCCATGAGGATGAAGACACTGGTAGGAGCTGATGCTTCAGTTCTTGTCTAGAGGAGGTCTTCTGTTGGCAGGATTTCTTCTTGCCCTGGGGAGATCAGTTTTTTGTTCTGTTCAATGGGATGAGGCCCACCCACCATGCTTAGTAAAGAAATCTGCTTTTCTAAGTTCACTGATATGTGTGAATCTCATCCAAAGAGCCCCTCACAGAAATATCCAGAATAATGTTTAAGCACAATTAAGGGCACCATGGCCCAGTCAATTTGCCACATAATATTAACTTTTACAATTCTTCATAAACTTTGTGATATATTATTCTATGTCTAACTGAGACTGAAATCTCAAAAATCACTCATCAGATAGGATTATTTTCAATATATCCATATCCATATCCTTTGCTTTGAATTTCACTTCACTAACTTTGAAGGTGTGAAAAAAAAAGATTTAAAATTTATTTCAATAATTAAATTTATGGCAAATTTTAGGAGGGGGATTGACATATCAAATAATTGTTTATAATTTTTAATAAGTAAGTGGCAAAATAACTGTATACCATCAGAATTTGTTAGAACATAAATGCAGAACATCATTGGTTAATGCTCTTTAAATTTATTCATGCTGCTCTGAGATTCTTACTTCCAGAATGACAAAACACATCTTAAAACTGAAATGAAACTTATGTATCATGGGGAAAATGATAGAAATGTCTACATGAGATGAATACCTAGCAATTAGATCTTAATTACAAATAATCCCACATCTCTATCCTCAGAATTTCAGTCTGTTGAATCAAATTATCTCAAATCAAATACACATTGTAATCTAAATTAACTGGCATGTATGTATATTTGTACCTATAGATAGCTTTCCATCCTTTTGTTGTACATATATATACATTCAACAAAATGTTCATATATATGTAAACTCTCTTAAAATCAATTTTGAATTCCTAAAGAGAGAATATTTTCAAATAAGTCTTTTTTACCAAATTTTCTTGAGCAATATCCAATTTTCTTGAATTAATTTAACAAAAAAGATGAATTTATTTTAATCGGTATATATATTAAAAGGTGCTTTTCCTAAAATAGTTATTTTTAATGTAATTCATAAAATGGATTTTTAATGATCTGTGAAACCAGACATTTGCCAGATGTGAATGAGAACAAAGATTGTTCCCTACGCACTACATTTTCATCAGATTTGAGTGGGAATTTGAGATTTCTTGCTAATAATGTATTGTTTTAACATACTGGCAAGGATTTAGGTAAGCACCTTTTGTTAAAATAAATTATTCTAAGTGTGAGTAAAGTTATTGTAATGGACTTATTTTGTTAATAGTTACTGTTTATACTATGCCATGTATGGCTCTTAAAGTGCTGGTGGTCCCCAACCTGGGATGACTTGACTTATGATTGGTTTTTTGACTGTACAGTGGTACATTCAGGAGAAATCACACATGGGTTTGAATCCTGATCTTCCCCGCAGCTAGTGATATGTGGTACCATTGTCTCTTGCTATGCTGCGAAGGGACAGCTCTCTGCAGTCCTAACCAGTCACTGTCATGGTCACCATTCAAGGGTTAGGGAAAATAATATTCCTATAAAATAACTCCCCAAGAAAAATTAAGGGACGGTGTGGCTTGAGAAGCGGGAAAGGAGACTGATCAACCATTAAACCTCTCCCAGTGCATTCCTGATAACAATGGGCCCTGGGGAAAAGGGTGGATATGGAATGCTAGACCCTAAACCTTGACCTTCCCAAGGTCAACCTAATCCTGAATGACATTGGGCAAGATTTGAACACTCATCCTTCAGCACCTAATTTTAACCTGTACAGCTGGCCCCTGATGGTCAAAACTGCATGTACACAATGATTACATCCTCTTCCTCCTCCCCTATAAAATCAGGATCCCCCTGTAATGGTCGGCCATTTTCCATCAGGAAAGTGGATCCGAATGATGCCCGACTCTGCGAAGGAATAAAGGCTTCTCTTAATCCGTCGAGGTCTGCCTCCCGTTTTTTCCTTTTTGCGCTTACAACCATCACCACAGGAACAACCAATTCTTCACAGTGTACTATGTTGCCAGTGTTTTTTGGATGTTGTGTTTTCACATCCCATCATGTCTACAGAACGTGCATCCATGTCCATACAACTGCGCCATTTCTCACTTTCATTGCAGTGTTCAATAAATTACATGATATGTTCAATTTTTTGTAAAATGGACTTTATGCTGGATGATTTTCACATCAGTAGGCTAATGTAAGTGTTCTGAGCTTGTTTTAAGTTACGCTGGGCTACGATGTTCAGTAGGTGTATTGAATGCATTTTCTCCCTGTGATATTTTCAACATGAAGGGATGTAGCCCCATCAGAAGTCAAGGAACATCTGGGATTATTTGTGCTTTTTTTTTCATATATCAATAAGAAAAGGGCCTCTGAGAGGGATGAGAAAGTCCTATGATATTCTACAAAATATAGAAGTAACAATGAAGACAAGTTTATGGAATTTTAAAGATTTAAGAAACCATTTTATATTCAGAATAAAATTAATAAAACAGCTTTTTTATTTCTTAGAAGAGAATTGGCCATGCAGAACATAATTTTAAACATTTTAATATATTTTTATTGTACTGGAGTGCCTTAGCTTTTATTTCTTCCTCTCCCCTACTTTTTTTTCCTTTTCATGTAGGAAGAATCTATATTCTCACTAGTATTACCCAGTAGAAAATTAGAACCCCAGCTCTTTAATGGGTGAACAGAGCCAGTAATTACACACTTGGTTTTTGCCTTTCATTAAAATCTCTGTGAAATGTGAAAAGTACAGAAGAGTCAATTTATGGTTATGATTATCTATACATAGATGCAATTGGCAGGCATAGCTACATATAGAATAAATTACAAAATTTTAGTGTGCAATTAGATTCAAAGTGCTCCTGCACCAAAATACATGGTGTTGTATTCTAAGCATATAATTATGAGATTGAGGTAAATTTACAGTAGTGGAATTTGGATAAAAGTTCTTCACTGAAGTGAGAAATTATGAAGTGCCAAATAGCTAAGTATTTTAGTGTTGATTTCAATGAGATGACTGATAGTTTGCATTTATTCTATATTTAAGTACCTTCTTCTCTTTCCTCTCTTACCAGGTTTTCTTTAAAAAATTATTATGAAGCAATGAAACATTTTCCTGCAAATCATGGAACCTCTGTTCAAGAGTTGCTGTATCAATCCAGGTGAGTAAAAGAGCTATGCAGTTTTAGTGATGGGGAACAGATAAAAACGGTTAGAACCAAGGGAATATCCAGACTGTGAGTACCCATGTGGTAAGCAGTTGTTTCCAGTAATGTATTAGATAATTCTGGTTTAAGGAAAACTAAATGACCACGAGCAACCAAAACAGGACAAAAACCCTACACTTTGCATGAATTGTATCTGCATTACTTAGTATAAATGATAGGTTTTCCATGAATGCTGCTCTACATTCTTCTGCAACAAAATCACTTTGTTGATAGAGAAAATCTTCACATTTCGATCTTAGAGAAAAATAAATAAAACGGGGAAAGACAAATGCTTTACAAGTAAATGGTCTCCCTAGTTAAACTTCTCTCATTAAATGTAAGAATCTGACACTGGAGCTAAGTAGCTGAAATGTACCTTATTATTTGTACTCTGCTGTTGTCTAGGTTTACTCTGCATTTCTGTAGCTACTTTCACTCCACTACACAGAATTAAAAGTCATTTGTGTGTTCCTTTAATAGACTATTGCATTTTGAATTTTAGTTATAGTATTTGAATATGATTATATGAAATTCTTTAAGTAATATCTGTGAAAAATGTTTACAAAGTCTAGGTGTATATTTTGAAAAAAAATCTTCATATATTTAATTTTCTACCAAATTTAATTGTAGGTGAGAGATAACTGATGGCAAACATTGGTTAACCTCTAGAAAATCTTTCCCACGGTTTACCAGAGCAAGAATATTTCTTATAAAAGAGAATAAAACTTAACACAATTTGTTGTTTGTATTATATTATGTCTAGTATAGAACTATCATATAATTACTATATCACTTGAAATGTGGTAAATGAATATAGATTATGTTTTAGGTTAAAATTAAAATGTTTATATTATATACCTTTTCTTTTTCAT